>JAQGBY010000366.1:0-47536 GCA_034698785.1 Mycogona germanica | reverse complement strand
CTCTGAGAGGGGTACAGAATCTTCCTGTTGTGATCCGTCACTTCAGTGAATTAAAAAAAAAAAAAAAAAAATATGCAAAGTTTATTAGCGTAAGAGAGTAAATACGGACTAGAAACCGTGAAAAACGGACGACGAGCTGGCGAGGCTCCATAAATAAAAATATTAACTCTAATGTGAGTAATTCCGAAGAGAACCTTGACCCAAACGGCAAAATCCAGCAACTGACAGTTTATAAGTGCTAATTTAATACGTAAAAACTCGTCGCATTTTATTACAATGTAGTCGTTGCATAACGTGGATATAACGCACACACTGCATAGTAAAATCAACACAATTTTGTCAAAATAATTTCGATAGTTGACTTACCGTCTTACTTAAAACTTAAAAACAAGAGTTCCCAGCCTTGTACGAGTACATATTAAATTGCTACTTATGAACTGTCATGGGACGTATTTATCGACTATCTTGTTGCCGACTCTCGAGCAGTCCAAGCAATCATCCTATATTTTTGTTAATTGAAATAAAGTTTGCTGAAACAAATTTCTCTATGGACGCGCGCTATAGTGGGGGTGATTCACTTCCGGTCACCAAAACGAGCAGCAGCAATTCATTCAATAACTGCACAGCGAACACAATCCGGACATCGATTCATAGCTCATGTTATAATACTTATGAAATCCAGAGAATTGTTGTGACCATTGAGACAAATAGCAGCAACAATACTTTGAGACAAACAAAAAGCGAATTTTATAATGAAAATGATTTTTGTTTTTGTTTTTTTCTTCTCTGAGAATCAGCTACAAAGAAGTTGCGATAGTTTCCTTACGTCAGTTACGAAATCGGAATTGTTCGTAATGTGATTGATGCGCACGCCTTAAGCTTTAATTACCCTAGTTTTGGGTGAGCAGTGGGCCCTACTTGGATGATTGTTAAACCGAGTGAAAGTCTCTTGCCAAATTGTGAGTAAAAATCGATGTTCGGGATCTTATCTTGGCTCCCCCGTGGAGTGTCGGTCGTTTATTCAGTTTGTGCGCGCGGGGGCACCCCAACACCTTCTCGAATTTCACTTGAAAACCTCTCGTAAAAATCCCATTCAACAAATCGTCAAGCCCAAGTAGGCTTTTGAACGATTCTTCAAAGGTGTTGGTGCGTCTCTGGCGCTTAAGAAGTCAGTCAGCGGGAGATCGGCCATCATTATACCCCCCCCCCCCTCACCAACCCCCTCCGGCTACCTGTGTTCAACGAACGGCCAACGGGCCTAGTTTGGTTTAGGGGGAGGGGTGTGTGTGGCAAAAAAAGGTGCGAGATGCGAGAGCTCTTCAAATTGGAGTCGAACGACAAAAGGTACCAAAATCGAATGATCTCGACGCTCAATGCAAGAACCCCATTAAATAGGCGTAATGAGTCAGTCGTAAACGTCCAGCGAAGCAGTAAAATTCTATGTAAGTTTAATTTTAATAACGAATTTAATATTGTATTTTGTTTTTTGATTTTATTTTAATTTTCTTTTGCAAATGTTATCAAATGCATTGAATTCTATTCTAATATTCTTTGCAAATGTTATCAAATGCATTGAATTCTATTCTATTATTTTTTATTTAAAGTGAAATGGGTAAATGTAACTTCAGGTGAAATTTAACTTGTCGTTTGACAACTCATAAAATATTTTTTACCACCCTGCCACGGCAAAATATTTAGTCGCGCTTCATCGTTTATTTTATGGAATAAACATATTATCTATCACTATCGGACATTTTTCAACTAATTACAGTAGCATCGTCTATTTGTTGAAATATTTTAATAAGCTCCTTATCCGTCTTAGCGTACCTTTGGCATCTTTTCAATAGGAATTTCTATAGCAAAAAGCTATGTTTATACATAGCTTTTTAAGTCGAAGGAGCAGAACGTTAGAAATATGTTGCTACGTGTTTAAATTTAAGTTTCTCTGCTATATCGCATATACAGAGTACGTGGCACAATCCGCCAGAACAATGAAAAGATAAGAAGTTTGTAATAAATTCAGATGAGACTCCGAAAATAAAAAATAATTAAACTGAGAATTGTGAACCATTTATACTGGTCGAGAAGCGATGTGAAACATATAAGATTCGAGATATCACCCTTTACCTACCTACATCATAGCCCTCAAAATTTCGAAAAAGTTTTGTTAGGGGTTGTGTCTCGAATTTGACACGTTTCACAAATCTCAGTTTAATTATTTTTGTATTTATGGAGGCTTGCCAACATCGTCGTCGATTTTCCACGGTTATTTCACAAGTTTCACAAATCTTGTTTCATTCTCGATCTTCCACGGTTCGGTTCCGTATCGTTTTCCATTATATATCTCGCACTGTATTTCTCGTCGACTCACAAATATTTTTATTATGGTTATTTTAAGGCCAAAAACGGATTTAATTTATCAAAAAACAATTTATTTAAATATATTTTTGAAGGCAACGAATTATAAAGTTAATGATACTTTTGACGCTAAGGAATTATAAAGTCAAATATATTTTGTGAGTGATATTCATGTAAATTTTTTTATAAGGGGTAGTTACCTGTATGAATTCGCACATGGCCTTTGAGCTGCCCGTTGTTGCTGAACGCCACCTGGCAGTAAGGGCAGGGAAATCGTTTGGGTCTCTGCTTCTTGCCCCTACCGCCGAAATGGAGGGCCGCAAAAGCGGACGGCGACATCATGGAAACGGGCGATTCGGCACCGGAAGTAGAAGCGGAAGTTGGTCCACCAGCAGGTAAACCATCATCCGCCATGTCTCCTGTGTCCGACTGGTGGTGGTGGTGGTGGTGGTGGGGCAGGCGCGAATGGGCCAACGTGGAAAGGGCCTCCTGGTTGGAGGAGGACGACGGTGGTCTCAGCGGAAGTTGTCCCAGAATTATCTGCGCTGACGATGGCACACCCCTGGCCATCAACATTGAAGAATGATGACGGCTGACGTGATGTCGCAGATCGGACTTCATCCTGGAGAGACTGTCCTGTGGGTACAGAAACGGTATCAAAGATGGAGGCTGGGGCTGCGGAGGTCCATGAACGGCCATGGCAGCCATGAGCAAGGCGGTCTGCTGCTGCTGGTGATGGTGTTCGACATGGGTCATCGAAAGGTCCCTTGGTCGTCGATGTTGAAGGACATTTGGGAGGGTCATGTGAGGGTGCTGTAGATGAAGGCCGTGGATTTCGTTTTCGCCACGCATTGGGAGAGCCATTGGAACGGGGCGGGCAAGCATGAACGCGGAGGACCCATCCTGGCCGCCGACTTCCGGTACGAGTGATTTGAGATGGCGACTTTCTGTGCGTGTTGGTGAGGATGACAGTGGCGCCGGTGAACCGACGGATCGGCCAGCACCATTTGATACATCTGCGACGGCGTGGCCCTGGGATGTTACCCGGTCGAACGCATTTCTTTCCCGATCGAGTCTCTTGACAACTCTAGCCGGGGTATCGTCCCGTACCGATGCCGGCGAACGGGAACGGTTTTGCCGGTGGTGATGCGAGTGCCGAAGTCGGTGGCGTCGTCGCGACATCTTCTTGGACGCGTAACCGGAAGTGCGAGGATCGTCGTCCACGTTGGTCGGATCGCCGGGCGCTGTTGTATCGCCTTGCGGAGGAGGCGCCCAGGGACGGAACAGTTTTGATTTGGGATCGTGCATGTTAGCGGCACCGTCCACCTGGTTATCAGCCGCCGCCAAAAGAGCCATAAGATGATAAGATCCTCCGGATACCAAATTTGTGTCCCTAACGACGAATTGATGGTGTCCGACCAAAATTGTCGCTGTGGTGGCACTATATAATTTGGTTGCTGTTTGAATTGCTATTG
Organism: Mycogona germanica; assembly: GCA_034698785.1. Classification (NCBI taxonomy): domain Eukaryota; kingdom Metazoa; phylum Arthropoda; class Diplopoda; order Chordeumatida; family Chordeumatidae; genus Mycogona; species Mycogona germanica. The sequence goes on along the minus strand of JAQGBY010000366.1, from coordinate 43,703 downwards.
TCTTTCAAAATTGGCAAGCAAAAACCGCGATTGTTAGTTCCAGCGTCAGAAGCATTTGTTGAAGATATCAGCTTGCCGCAACGGAGTGTTAATGAATATGAAATTGTAAATGGACTTTGAAATCATAGGACTATCATATTTTTAAAACCATTTTTTTTGTAATCGAACATAAACGAAAATAAGCATTTCGCGATTGCTCTGACTTGACGGATTTTTAAAATCTCAAAATGATATCTTATGAATAATATCGAAGAACTTTAAGGAAAGAAGCTGAGAGAAATTGATATACTTTTGAATCATCGGTGCAGGTATAACGAATATCGTTTGACTGTGAGAGCGAAACGCTATTTTTTTTTGTAACATAAAAATTTAAATGTACTGGTTGACGGAATCGTCGTCACGTTAGTGTGGAGCGGACACGAAATGATCTGACACGAAATAAGACACCCGTCCCGTGCGGAGGTCCCGGGACTGGAGGGCGCGGGGTAGACGTATGGTTTACTCGAATTTGGTGCTCTAGGATTGGTGCCCCGGGCCCCGATCCTCAACGCCATAGGCGGGCACACGGGGGCGTGATACCCCTCGCCCAACTCTCCCCCCGACGCGGAACCCACCGTCGAGCCCCCTTTTCGCCACCACCATCCCCTCGAGCGAAAACCGCCAATTCTAAATGGACCTTTTAGAGGTTTCGGGCGAGCCGGGGGTAAAAAAAAAAAGACCGGTTGAAGCCTTCGCGTCCAAAACCGAAAAGGAGGCATGCATGATATTGCCGGGAACGATTGAGGATCGAGAGGAGGGGAATGGCTCATACTGCACCCTCCCGAGACCTTTGTCCAATCATGTGCATCGTACTAAGAGCAATCAACTTCCTAAGGGTTAACAGTGCTCAGCGCTTGTACCATGTTCTCGTAACACAGTTAATATACATGGTCATGTCCGTCATGACATAAATACATGTCCGATGGACTCAAACTCAAATGCACACGGATTTTGGAAGGACTTGGGAACATGGGACATCCACAGATCCATTGGGGACATGGGAAACCGTCCGAACCGTTATTTCTAACAGCACTGCTAAAATATTGTCGTTGTATTATTCATGTAACTTTCGGATTATTACCGCTATACTATCTAGCTTTATGTCTCTATTTTAAAATATTTACGTTCATTTTACTTTCTCCGTGGACGTTGACAGTTCGACGATTGTTGGTCTCAGGTCGATTCACGTCGTCCACCATTTCCATTTATGAAATCGATCCCCTCCCACCTTCCTCCTCTGTGTCTCTCTTCGCCCGCGGCTTTTTCCACCATCATTCTGCTTCTGACTTTCGGACAGCAACCGATCGTCCAACCAATACCCCCCTACTATGCCACCTCCACCCAACTTCCCTGTCCGACTTTCTTCCTCCTCCTCCACCTCAATACCCTCTTCACCTCACTTCTTTCTCGCTGGTCAGCGAGAGCATCTATGGCACTCTAGGTGTGAAAGAGCGATTAGTAGCCACCATGAAAGGATCGACTTCGGCTAGATCTTTATTTAGTGCTTTCGCATCTCTTTAGAAGTCACTTATTTCTAAAGCCAATTGCGAGCGAAGGTAAAATATACCCTCTTCAGGCAGCCTCCACATGACCAACACACGAGAGGTAATTTACAGTAGCGACAGAATATTGTCCCACAACTTCAAATAAATTCAAGAAAATAGCAAACATAAATCAATTATGAATTACATTTGAGGAAATTCCAAATCTTAAATATTGCCAAGATTATTTCTAAGAAATGTTTTAAATAGCTTGAATTGTCCAGTCTGCCAATACAGTGGGTGAACCTGAAAATATGGACAGGCCCCTTTTATTTATTTTAATAAGTCGGACAAAAGTAGTCCGATTATTATGAAATTTGGGGACAATTAAGATAACAGTATACTCTTTCAAATTCCAAGACTCAAATTTGAACTTTCATATTTCTTCTCACTACTAAAGTTGCACGTTGACGGTGACGCTTTTCGATTGCCGATTACCGCTGCAATAGGTCACTTTGTAGCGCGATTGCTCAACTCAGCTGTAAAAATGCTGTTCAACTAAGTTAAAAATGCGTTGAAATATTTTTGCATAACAACAATTACGATGCCGAATGACTTCTTAACGAGTTGCCAAACAAAAGATGAATTTTAAGCTTTTAAAGAATCTTTGGCCGAAGATAAGTAATCGGCAATTGACAAGCGCCACCCGCAAAGCGCAACATTAGTAGTGGAAAATTTGAAAATTGAAATTGGAGTTTTGGAGTTTGAAAAGGATACTGTTATCTTAAGTATCACCAAATTTCATAATAATCTGACTAGTTTTGTCCGACTTATTAAAAATAATAAAAGGGGTTCATAGTTTTAGGTTCACCCTGTAGACCAACATTATTAGTAGTTCCATCAGTTGTGCTATTTGATATATCTTTGTGTTGGTTGTAAATACTCAAACGTTTGTACAGTACTGGGTTTCTTATAAATTAAACAAATAAACATCGCCTTTATTGAATTGACTTCATGTCAGAAAGGAATACAAATCTATATGAGACGCTTGTAGAGAGTTCTGTTTTCTCCAACATCATTGACGAATAAATATCAATTCCTCTGTTGATAATCTCTAGCAAATTAGAGATTAAAACTGAAAATTTCCGTCTACACAAGCGTTGCAATAATTCCCTTTCTTGTCTTCTAAGATATTGTATTCAACCAATTAAATTAATTGGACGAGAGTATGATTTCCCGACGAATCTTCGGTGCAATGTGATTGGCTGATTTGGTGACGTTTTGCTTTCGAAGTTGCGAAACGTCACCAAATCAGCCAATCACAGGGCACCGAAGATTTTTCTTCGCGCCGAAGATTCGTCTGGAAACCTTACCCTGGTAGTCAAATCAAATTTGACAAAGTTCAATAACTGTAGCTTCACTGAATAGCGCTCGTAACGTATGTTTATAGTTGTTCTCAAAATAACCAGCTGACACTGTTGAATGCTCCCAGACGATTGTGCAGGTCAAGAGGGTCCTCAAGAGGGTGGCTTCATTGCAAGGCGCATACTGATGTTCTCGTCTGATTGGAGTAGGCCGACCGATTGGCAGCGTCAGTGTCTCGAACGTTTTCCCGTTCAATTTCGGCCGTCACCACCGCCTGTTGCTGCTCCTGGTCGCTCTTACTCAGGAGAACGCCTACGATGTCGGCAATCACTCTTTGAAAACATAAATTGATCTGGAAACAAAAGATTAATCGAAATTGATTTTTTTTAAATGATGCCGGACAATTTTTATGTTGAGACGACATTGAGAGAATGAAAGACAGAACAAGTCAAAGGGGTAGAAGAAACGGAAGACGTTCGAGCAAAAGAGTTGAGCCAGCTGCTAACATTAGCAAAATTGTATTAAGAAAGATTATGATGATTATGCTTGCGTAATTTTAATCTCCGTCATTCATGAGGGATTTTTAGTTAGGACGTCTGGATGATATATATCTTAAATGGTGAATTCGGGACAGGCCGAATGAAGAAGACGAACCGAGTGGCGAACTCGCATTTATAATAATATTTTACTTTTATTTTAATTAGAACTGGTAATTGCGAAAAATATTTAGAATTCTCCCGGTTTTCATGAAACTCTATATTTTTCGCAATTACCAGTTCTAATTAAAATAATAGTAAAATATTATTATAAAAACTCCCGGACTCCATGAAACTCTATATTTTTCGCAATTACCAGTCCTAATTAAAATAATAGTAAAATATTATTATAAAATCGAGTTCGCCACTCGGGTCCTCTTCTTCATTCGGCCTGTCCCGAATTCACCATTTCAGATATACTCCGCCATTCAATTGAAAATCAGTTTTTTGTTGTTGATTATATTATTCAAAATCATTTCGATTTGGTTCCACAAATTTAATTTAATATAGCAGCATAATATAAAAATTGTTTCATTTGAGGCGAGACGCTATCTCCACTATTTCGAAATGTGTGTCCTCAATTCGTTTTCGAGCAATATCTAGCTTATAAATAGCATTTCAGTATTATGGCTGCTTCACCGATTCTCCCGTCTTGGCCGAAACAGTGTGAGACGGGAATCCATTAAGTTGAGCGAATCTCTGATGACGCTCCTGCTTCACTATGCGGGTGTGTTCCAGGTCGCCTGCAATGAAAACAAAAACTTCTACAAAGATTGCCCCGCTAAACTCAAATTCAGGACCACTTTCACTATTGAGTAAAGAGTACACCAGCTGTTCCAGTTGTTCTCTAAAAACATAAATCGGAGAAATCACATACATTTATTCGCCACCAGGGCGATATACGGTGCTGCTCTCCTCGGATCCACCGAATGTCGAACAGAGTCCAGCCAATCCTCTAAATCGTCGAAGCTGTTCTGATTGGTGATGTCGTAGACGAGTAGGACGCCCTATCCATAAACAACCAACATATATCACTTTTTCTAGAATTTCGTAAAATAGCTTCAAAAATTGGAGAAACAATTCACTTCTGGAAAAGAGTTGGTTCTCCATAAATTGACAGCTCGTTGGAAATTCTGGAATCCTGGTAAAATTACAAAGCACTTACGTCAGCGCCGAACAAATATTTCTCCAGCATTTTCCCGCCCAACGTTTGTCCTCCAATGTCCCACACTTGAGCAGTAACAATTTGGTCACCTGAGCGTTTTCAGAAAACATTGATTCGATGAATTTAAAATTATTAATTAATAAATGAACGAAATGCATTTTCAAAGTGGCACGACTTGCATAGATTGTTTTTTTTTGTATTTCAATTTCACTCCGTCTTTGATGTTATGTACCTGGTAAAGTTACACGCTTGAGGTGAAATTCGACTCCGAGGGTCTGCCTGTAGTCCCGGTGCATGTTGCCGTGGACGAATTGTTTCACCAGGGACGTCTGAAAGTTGCATTCCAAAATTTAAACGAGATTATTGAGTCCTTAGAATGATGAAGATGAGATAAAAGATAGGCGATGTTGTTTATTTTAAGAAGCCTTTGAATTTATTCTTTAAAAAATCTCAATTTGCGTTCTCCAAAAGTCCCTCATTAGGAATTTGATGTGTCCTTCATTTTTATTTAATCTGAACATTACGATATTTTTATTATATGTAGTAACTAATGTCAGCGACTACAATTAATTTTTTCACGGAGGAGGCATATTGTTTCATGTATCCTTATAGGACCGAGTAAGGAACTAGAGCGCACCTGGAATTGAACCTGGGACCACGTCGCATCAGAACATATTGCGGTTTGCTGGTCCTTAATTGTAATTAATTAAGTAATTAAAATGATTTCAAATCGTGTAGAATATAGTATTTCAATAAACAATTTATTCCAACTCAAAAACTGCGAAAACCGATTCCTGATAATTAAATTATTGTCATTCTCGAAATGAGTAACCAATATACAAATCTGCGTCGTAAGTATTAGATAGCAGAAAATCGATTGTCCCTTGATCAGTCGTGATATATTCAGGTAATCTTGACTTATGTCCTGACTTATTACAAGTCAGGATTACCTGTGTGCTCGTAGAAAGAGGGGGTTTTGCGTGTAACGCAGCGGCGCACTTAAATTCTGCAGGCCAAGCGCATTCATTGCACGCCAACTGTACACCAATCCTCCCATTAATTGTAATCGATACGGCTATCGATTCGTAATCGTCCGACCCTCATGCACCACCCCTCACCCATCCGGTAACTATGCGAAATCCTGAATCCTCGTAGTGAACGTCTCGCTACAATGCCCACTGTGTGACACAGCATTTATTCTCACAAGAATATTGATTGTAGTTTCATTTTTCTCGCCTGACACTAACTGCAGGCTGCGATTAATTTTAGTTAGGCCTATCTGTATGTGTACTCAGTATACCCTCTCCGCGTCACAGGTACCGCTGCTCTCAGGTGGCGCTTCAGAGAATCAGTTGGTTCGTTGCATTTATGGTAAATTGGCGATCGAGAAGAAATGGAGAAGGTACACTATCTATAGATTATTGTTATGGACTGTCGCTCATTAATCGTTTCCAACATTACTATCGGTGAATAGCGTCACTGGCGGCGACAATTGTAACTTGTCAATTGTAACCTGCCAAAGCTAACTAATGCAATAAAACCGCTTCATTCAATATTTCTGAATAAAACTGTATTCAATATTTTCGATTCTCGTGATCTCCTACGACAGATTCAAAAATAATTTTATTTCCAAGAAACCGGTGGCACTAAGTGGATCTGATTTTTGTGAAATAACCATAGTCCTGAAAAATGAGCAATATCAATCTCCAGTGACGAACTTTAGTTTTGAAACTATCATTGAATCTGGTTCCGCCTAAGTGTTTTTTTTTATCATCCGCAAATGTTGAAAATACATGGACGAATCTGTCCCAAAACTTCATATCACTGGGTTACGTGACAATTTTGACACATGATTTGGATATTTTTTCGAAAACTATTTTACCCATTCAACAGGTTACAATCAATACCTATAGGCCCTCGAAATTATCTGAAATTTGAAAACGATTATTTGGTGTAGATACAAGAGTAACAATAACTTATTGAATGACAGCTTTATGATTTTATCGAACAATTCGACAATATTATTTTTTGTGTGCTCGGGCAGGAAATTATCAAGGCCTCGCACGAGACTCCGGAAATGACGTCACTAGTGCATGTCGGGTAGCAATGTTTAATAATAGACATATTATTCCTGCCCAAGCTTTGTCTGCTACATGGCCTACGTGCCTCTGAAAACGCAGGGTATCGATTCTAAACTTCCGATTAAGATAGGGATTTCACATTCTGACATTTCTATTGATTTCGCACAGCCCAACAAAAACGGAATCCGTTTCACAAAATGCAGTACCTTTATTTCACACCCGCTGATCAATTGAATCACTATAATTAATTAACGATAATTAATTTTCACTCCAACCAAAATTCGAATCTAGAATCTTGAACTTATGGAGGGATTCGAACCTCAGAACCACAGTGTCACTCACTCATAGCAGAACGAAGACACTACTCAGCTTCACAGATACTCCTGTCAAAATGAATAATACGAGCATATCCCACCTTTCCGCAAGTCCCGCTGCCGACGACGACCAACTTGAGCAGCTTTTCGTTCGGTATCAACGACGACTCGTCCAGGTCAGACATGTCACAATTCGAGGCACATGACGCCCTCACGCCGCCACATATGTCGTGATGCTCGGCGACACGAAATCGACCGTATGTCGTGGCCTCGCCATGCAATACCGCCCGTCCCCAGTTCATCTACATGGGTCTTCTCCTATATACACGTTTTAAGCGACCCGTGTCCACTTCAGCACATTATCCGGCGTCGGCGTCGGCTGTTAAGCCGGTGGCCGACGATGTCCATCTATACATCGCCACTGCGTCGAACCTGCTCCTGTCAGCATTAATAATTGCTAATAGAGTCGGGCTGCTCAACCTCATTTTCACTGGGGCACTTGGGGGGGGGAGGGGGAAATGCTCATCAATAAATCCTTTGGCATCGATCACTGAAGGACGACCCAAGAACTGTCTTCATCTTAGACTTAGTTAAATTTATATTGCCTGTTTTAAACTTCAACTGCAGTGAACTGCAGGAGATTCTGTATCCCTTTCAGTCCTTCAACACTATTCGGGGGTGGCACATTTTTTTCAGTACCCCGGGTTCGAATAAACGAGAGCCGGCGTCGGGAATCGAACCCGCGAGGCCGTCGCAAGTTTGTCTACAGGTCGGGCTACGACGAGCCGCACACGTCCACAGCTTAAACAATATTTCTTGTATAATGTTTATTCAGCCAATTATTTATTTATCATATTTCATGTTATCCTGTTGGAATATTGTAGGTATTGCCTATTCTCATGTTATGATAGCTGACAAGTTTTACCTAAATAAACGCCTTAGTCAATCACAACAATTCTTCCCTCCCCCACCTTCCTAAATTTTAATTCATTCGTAGAGGCTTACCCGAGTGGCGATTCACCTAGTCCCTCGAGGGGTCATTTTATTGGTAAGGTGTGCCATAGGTTGGACATCCCGTCAGCTACACCTTAGTACCTGCGTGAGTGCTCGAACGATCGATACATGTTGCGGTGGTTATTTCTTCGAGCGACCCTCGGTCGTGTGTGCATGGGGAAAACATGGATGATATTAGCACAACCAACCACAGAGGTGTGATTTCAGTCTAAAGTGTTTGCATATTTTTTGCATTTTTTTTGCATGCCTGTGTATGATTTGCATGACTGTGACCGGTCACAGACGTTCGCCCAGTTCGAATCTAAAAGGTTATCGTATTCCATCAGACGTGCCATGATTTTTTATCCGTTCCCATGATAATTTTTTTCCGTGCTGTACGTTTTATGTACATTTCTCGTCATCGCCCTAAAAGCTCCCCCTAAACGTGAGCAGTGTTGACCCGCATAGCGTCGGGGCAACGCAAGGGACGTTCGACCACAAAGATTTGCGACTGGATCTTGACGAATAAGACGATTAAATAATTGCAAGAAAATGTTTTTGGAAACATAAAACGAAATAAATAAATTAGGACAAATACGAATAACAAACTAGCCGTAGCCCAGTTAGTATTGGAACTGACTGTGGCTCGGCGGTCACGGGTTCGATTCCCGGCGTGGGCTCTCGACTGGTGAAAATGTGCCTCTCACATAGTGCCTAAGCACCAAGAGTGGTACAGAAAATCCTATAGTGATATTACACTATAGTGAGTTTTAAAAAAATAGAAACCATGCGTTTTAGGGAGTATAGGTAAATTTTATTGCCGTCTCCAGGTATTTGCGTTTACGAGACTATGTGCTAATACAAATGGAATCAGATAAACTGAATTTTTTTAATATATTGTTTAATATAATAAAAAATTTCATACAAAATTGTTAATAATGTGTTAACATCACCATCAACTCATCTTGATTTCGTCAAGACAAATGAGGCAGACATAATTTCGCTAAAGATCCAAGCAAGATTACTCATTATATATATTATATTATATTGCGTCATATTTATTTTATTTGTAAATAAGAACTCAATCGGATCGAAAATATTGTTTTCAAACAGATTTGTATTTATTATCTTGAGTTCATTTTGTTCTGCAAAAATATATCAAAATTATTTTTCTTACTTTAAATAGGATGTTTGAACAGGATTTCAATAACTCCATCTAGACAAACAACCCTTATTTAAATTTAATAATCTATCAAAATATAGGAATTCATTTTTTCCTTCTACAAGTAGAATAACACAATTTATGATGGAATTTAGAATAACATACTTAATATTGTCAAACTTAGTTAGAAGATTTGGATTCATCAAGTTCACAATGGCATTAATAATTAGAAATGCTAGCCTGAAAACAGGTTAGAGAAAACACATTATGTTGGAAAACCCAGGAATAATGTCTAAAATTTTGTTACAAATCTGAATAAAATATCTTGATATTTTTATTAGAGACGTTTTTAACTGTTGGAAGCCTTGTTATTGTAGTGGAATTTAAAAAGAAAATCAAATAAATTATAAGTTAATCAAGCACATCATATTATAGCTCTAAAATAGTGGTCGGACGAGTAATTCAAAAGCTAGGCAAACAAAAATCTAGCAGTAATCAAGCTGACAGTCAAGGCAACAGGGATTGTGTAAATCGAGCATAGGATAACGGAGGAGCGGGACATGTACGGAAACTCTGGAAAACCACCGGAGGGTTTCTGGACATCGGTCTCGTGTTGACCCTCGTTTCCATCGCTGCCGAGCAGGGCGCCGTCCATCGGTGTTCCACTCATTAAGGCGTTGAATGGATCAGGATTGCCTTGGGCACTTGGGGCGTTGTCGACGTCGTCCGGCGCATCTGCCGCAGCCTCGGCGTTCGGCTCAGACTCGGGACTCGAGTTGCGGGATTCACTCGGGGTTTCCGATTCCTCCTCCGGGGAGTTTTTCGACTTCTTGTCGACGGATGGCTCGACGGTTCCTGGCTCGGCGTCTTCGAAAATCGACGTGTTGGAGACTCCAGAGGGTGCTGGATTTTTGGCGCGCGTCTTGTTGGCCGAAATCATGGACGAACAGATCAACAAACCGGCTGCCAGAAGAACAATCCGCGCGAAAACGAAACTTGAAGAATTCATTATTGCGTATGGTTTGCGATTGAGGTTGCGAAAATAGTCCAGTTTTGCTCGACTGCACTATCACGTTTCGAAATGTTGCTCTATTGAAGTTTCTCGACTAGCATAAAATGAGAATTGCTGTTCCCAGCCTCGAAATGCAATATATGCGTGCTGAATTGAAGTGTTCAAAATAAAAGTTGAACAATAACGCGTACTCCTATAGGCGTATAAAATTTGCTTGCTGCATTTCAATACATTTCTGAATAGGACCATAAAGCGATTCAACCTTGACGTTATTTTCAAAAAACATAAAAGCGCATATACAGTACAGTTTATCCAAAGATTGATAGTTGTCAGTGCCACATACGAGTACGTTATTTCCGGTTCAGTTCTATCCTTCCCGCCCCCTCCATGACAATAAAATTACATTTTTTTTTATTTTTTTATTTTTACAATTTATTTGTCGTTTTTAAAGATCTGAGAGTGAATGCAATAATTGCTATCTTTATTCTCGTAACCTCACCTTTGACTTCATTAATATTAAGAAAGCCGATGTTTATTTATGGATAAATGTATCCAAGTCTATTTTTCAATTACAGTTTAATTTCTTCTTCTTAATTCACTGTAGTGTAATATCACTACAGGAGTTTCTGTACCCCTCTTGGTGCTCAGGCACTATGTGAGGGAACATTTTTACCAGTACCCCTGGATGAAACAATCGAGAGCCCACACCGGGAATCAAACCCGGAACCGCCGAGCCACAGTTAGTCGCAATACCAACTACGAATCGTACAAGGGTTTTTTCATAATTCAGTTTCATGTCAATAGATTGATCTTCACAATTAGTAGTTAAAATAATTCATAAATTGATTAATTAATTATTGTCAGTTTGGCGGGCAGTTGGAGGGAACACGTGTTGTTTATTTTGTCCAATTGATAAATTTTAGCAACAAATGTCAGGCCATATTACAATTACAATATGTACCCACAAGCAGTCACTAACAGGCTTTTGACTTGAGAACATGGAACTACTTGAACCTCAAATCTGACAGCAAGAAAATAAGTTAATAACTTAAGCATGTTGTAAAAGCGCTCAAACATTTTTCAAAATAAAAATCCGGAACAGGGGAGTTTGCCTTACCAAAAGTCTTTCGGAATCAGAAGTCCAGTGAAATCAGAAGTTTCTCAATTAACTCGTTTTCAAATATCCCGCCATTGCGACCGTCTTGCGTGAAATTCACAACTAGTTCGAATGTTTGAGTACAGGTAGCGGTCCAGTCTATGACCTTAGAGATGCGATGGATGATTGTTGTCATTTAGCTATTACTATCGGGCATTTGCAAAATTGAGAAACAGGCAGTTGGAGGGAACACGTATTCTACGTGTTTATGTTGTCCAAATCGATACACTTGGTAACGAGGAGAAACGCCATCTACATCTGCGTAGTCGTTCGATAACTATGTGAATTTCGCAAACAGTCTAGTTTGAACACGTATCGATGATAATATTGATATGAACTAAGCTATCGCCCATCATAAACTGCAGTTCACCCGAACATAGTAAGAGATCCGAATCTGGTATGGGTGCGTAGAGTAGAATACTAGCCGACACAAGACATCCTTCAGAGAACCAAACCATTAGATTTACACACCACTGGTCGATCCATATCTGGCGACGTCGATGCGAATACAATTCGAGAAAGAAACATGGCCGACGTATTGAGTTGATTGTATTATTTTTGTGTAGCTGTGGTGCGAAAAATGTAATTGGAACGTGTAAATTTTCCAGGACAGCAACGGAAAGGATTCGACGGGCACCATCCGGACTGGGTAAACGCCACGTTAGGGCTGTCGAAACGAAGATTCGGCCTGTGTCAGTCCGAATAGAACTGGTCGAACCTTGAGACTTGGCGATACTGGCAAGCTCGGAGTCTCGGACAACAAAGTCAGCAAAATAAGCCTAATGGCGATCAGCAGCTGATGCTGTCGAAAGAGAGAGGTTCGCTAACCCGTTTGGCCTTGGTCGCGACAAAATGCCAGCGGTTCCACTCTGCCGATCGTTCCCCAACTGTCGGAGATGATAGAATTGTTGTCGGACGGCCAAGGACACCGTTGCGTGCAAATTGGAGTGGAGCAGCGGTTCCCAAACCTGTGGCACGCCTTCCGAACTGTGGGGTTTCTGTGGACGGAAAGGGGAGTCGGTTGGTTGCTATGACTTCTGCCAGGTAGTCGAAACTCCCCCTCCCCAAAACCGGGCTACTCGTGTCCTAGGCCCTAGGTTTTATTTCGAATTGGGCTTCGAGGCCGAGGCTTTCCCAACAATCAAAAAGGATCCCAGTTAGAGGCACATGTTGCCGGAAGTCATTTTTTCAATCCAAAAAAAAAAGGTCAGTTTAAAATCGCCATCTTGGTGGGAACACCTCGATCCACTCGCTTCTTAGTTGTCGACCCACTGTTTGGTGACCACATTAATCTCTCACAAATTTTGCAGCCCCGAAAAGGGAATCGACGGTCGTCTCAGAAATATTCGACGCGATCGCTGTTGGCACCTTCCTGTCCAGGCCCGATCCTTCAGGGCGTCCAGGCGACGGCGAACCGACACCAAACCAGCAAGTCACGCCAATCTGTGTTTTTTTAATTGTACGAATCGTTTGCTCCATTCTTCCACTCCGGGCAGCATGTCGAACGAGGCGGCCCCCGTCAAATGGACGTGCGACTACTGCACCTACGAGAACTGGCCGTCGGCTGTCAAGTGCACCCTGTGCCGCGGCACACGCCCGGCCGCCCGCCTCCTCATAGCCGATCAGCTGGAACGGCCGGCGCGCTCCATCTACCGATCCAGTCCTCTCATCCCGACGGACGGCGTGCTCACTGTCAACCGTAACGACGGCGGCCACGATAGTCTTAATTACAACAATCGGGACGCGGCGCCGCCACCTAATAACGCCGTCAACAAGTGGATGTGCCCCGGTTGCACTTACCTAAACTGGCCCCGGGCGGCCAAGTGCACCCAGTGCTTGACGGTGCGACGCCGCAACTCTCCCACCACAACCTGCGACACTGCCATCCCAGCAACGGAAGAAGCAATCTGCAGTGTGCCGTCTAACACGACAACTATCACCAGCAGCAGCAACCGACGGGCGTCACCCGATTTCCCTGAACAAGTCCGTCACCTCTCTTCACCTAACGACCTTCCTGCCGCAATCCTTGCGCCCACCAACCGCCCACCGTCCCTGCTCCGACCCAACGGTGGCGGGAGCGGCGGCGCTGCGTCCGGCAAGTGGGCCTGCCAGTCGTGCACCTACGAGAACTGGCCACGCTCGTTGCGCTGCGTGCTGTGTCAAAATGCACGCTTCCGCTACGCCATGGAAGGCGGCACGACGCCGGTGGGTCAGGCGGCCGGGGATGCCCGCTCCACTAGCCCGGAGGAGGGAGAGGAGAACAGGCGCAACGAAAACTTCAATCGATCTCCGGCGGCGACCGGTGACCAACACCAGCAGCTGCTGCAGCACCACCACCTCCAACAGCAACATCACCAAGTGGAACTGCCGTCGGCCAGCGCCGCTGCGGCCGCCTCCACTTCTGCCAGCGCGTCGGCTGCCACCAATAACTACGAGCAGGAGATGCGGCTAAGACAAATCCGTCGCTGCATGCGCGAGGCGGACTGGCCCTGGCTCAACGCCTGCATGGGGTATATATTGTATTACGATCACATTTTGTGTGAGGCTTAAAAAATTGGCTTACAGAGCAACCGTTTTAAATCATATACACGGTGTATATATATGCTCTAAAATAACGAACATGAAATCTAACCCAATTCGTGTAAAAACAGACGAAAAATGGATCCAAAGTTCAAAGAAGTACATGACCTCAATCTTTTCTCCTTAGCCTAAATTGTTTTGGAAAATTATGGATTGCTAATGAAAATGGAGAAGAATTATTCCAAAAATATATGGTGGCTGCTCCTGAGGAAAATATATTTAAAAATATGCATGAAAGTTTAGTAGAAGCTTGAGAAGCTAATTGATTTGGGAAAAATTAAATTTGAGAGAATAAAAATTTCTCGAGAGCTTAACTTTTAAGTATAGTAGAAAATAATAAAAATCCAACATTCAGTGCTTCGCTTTTTATGTTATATTATAAAGCGATTTTAATTACGTTAAAGTTTGCCACTGATTTAATTGGTTGCTCCCTTGCCTCCATAGTATCGTGAATGGCGATCCCAACCCAGTGGAAGCGTACTTATCGGCTGGTGGAGACCCCTCTCGGCAGTTGACCCCCGGCGAGGTGAACCTGCTCAATCGGCCCAGCGCCTTCGACGTGGGCATAACGTTGGTACATCTGGCTATCCGCTTCCACCAAGAAGAGATCTTGGGCCTGCTGCTGGCTGCCGCCGGCGACACGGGCGAGGCGCACAAACGAATGCCGTCGCACGTGTCGCCCGACCTCAGCTCCGACATCCGTCGCCACCTGGCCGCCTCCATCCGGCAGCGCAAAGGCGACTTCCCCTGTCACTTCATTTCCGAATTGGCCACCTTCGCCCTGCCCTCCGGTTAGTAGGCACTTCGTTGAAGTTAGGTGATGGCGAGATTTTAGAAGGTCGGCATTGATATCGCGCCAAATGAATGTTCTGTCGCAGCCCAGTTGGTTGAAAGAAGACTTTGTTTCAGATATTGACATATTTGTTTCAGATATCGAAGATCTTCCACCAGACATTCAGGAACACTTATTTGATGAATTGCTGGATCGGGACGTCCAAAAAGGTAAGACATCGATACACGTATGCGATGCGGTTTGTCTGACACATGTTGGATAAAATGGCATTGAAAAACGGCGAACAGCCAACGTAATAATTACATTTAAAAGAAATTCAGATTAAAAAATACATTTCTTGTTGTTGAGACTGATTGTCCGGATGTTTTCGGGCAATGGACATTCTGAATGTCTTCTTGGTGTTGACTCGTTGCTTCTGAGTGTTGCAACTGCAATTAAAATTCTTAAATTAGGCTGATTCAATTAAAATCAACATCATTGGTTATTCCAATGTTCTATATTAGAGGATTTGACGAATTTGAATGTTTATTCTTGTCTTTGGTAGAACTGGAAGAGGAGTCTCCGATTATCAACTGGAGCCTGGAGCTGACGGAGCGGCTGGGCAGCCGCCTATACGCTTTATGGAACCGTACGGCCGGGGACTGCCTGCTGGACTCACTGCTGCAGGCCACCTGGGGCATCTTCGACCGGGATAACACCCTGCGGCGAGCGCTGAGCGACAGTCTACACGATGCTGCCTCCACGTAAGAACAAATTCTTGATTTCCTCGTCGAGTTCCTTTTAAAAATATTTTATTAAAAAACAATTGTGTGCAGCAAATTATTCACTATACTAGATTTTTTTAAAAATCAAAACACTTAAAATAAAATGGATTGGCAAAATTGCAGTAGCTCGTAAAAGTACGCAAGTGATCCGTATTTGTTTCTTTTTTTACCCAAATAACTGTAGCCAACCGCACTACAGGCGTTACGTTCCTTCATGGTGCTTAGGCACAATGCGAGGGGTCACGACCAGTACCCCGGGATCGAAATTTTTTTTCGAGAGCCCGCACTGGGAATCGAACCCGGGACCGCCGAGCCACAGTCAGTCGCTAAACCAACTGGGCTACGACGAGTCGTACTTACTGATCGACGTTCCCTGGAACGTTCTTTCCTCTCAGTTGTTCCAGTGACAGCGCTGACCGGCATCCTTCTAAACTGTTTTCTCTTGTGTTTCAGCTTCTACCCGAGGTGGAAGGACTACGAAGCCATGCAGGCGCAGCTCATGCACTTCACACTGGACGAGGCGCAGTGCCAGAATGACTGGGCGTTGCTTCTGAGTCTGGCCAGTCAGCCGGGTGCTTCACTCGAACAGATGCACATTTTCGCTTTGGCGCACGTTCTGCGCCGTCCGGTCATTGTCTACGGCGTCAAGTACGTCAAGAGCTTCCGCGGCGAGACTATCGGCTACGCCAGATTCGAAGGTGAATTGGACAAGCTGGGGAGTAATCGGGGTCTAGGTTAGGAGAGAAAGGCTATGGGCGCGCTACTCTTCAACAGTAGATGGTGCTGATGTCGTTATTTGGCAGGTGACTAGATTGCCATTGTTGTTGCTAGTAACTTTTCTAGTCCGCAAATTCCTAGGGTCACTGCGAGCGATTAATGGACCACAGTTTAAGAACCAATTGATATTAATATATACGTGTTCATCGACCTATTGTAACTGCAACGAACCGACTGATTTTAATTCCTGGCTGGTGAGGTACCGGTGAATGTTATCAGGCAGCAATCTCAATAAATCTCATGCGATGAATAATTTATTATTATGATATCGAGGATTGCAGCAAGAAAACGGAATTAAATATGAAATTTAAAATTGGAGAATATTTTAATTGAGGCACTGAAACTTAATGAACAACATACATGAAATGCGCCCACTATACTTAACCTATATTGGTTATTTTTCTTCCTCAACCAGGCGTGTACCTGCCACTGCTGTGGGAACAGAGCTTCTGTTGGAAGAGTCCGGTGGCGCTGGGCTACACCCGCGGCCACTTCTCTGCGCTTATCCCCATGGAGCCAGAGAGTAGCGATGACCTGGGAGCGGGCGCGAACATCCGCAACGGGGACGACCTCAAGGTGACGTTCTTGCCGCTCACCTCAAGCGACGGCAAGCTGTTACCAGTACACTTCCTGGCTTGCTCAGAGGTAGTCTTGACTCTTTTTTTATTTCCCCATTGCGTCTCGCTTCTTTTCGTTGTTATAGAGTTATTTCACGTATTTCATACATGTCAGTGAGAGAGCGTGACTACCGCGAAATTATTGAAAAGAAATGATAATAATTAAGTGAAATTTGCCAGCATAAGGTCAAGTGTTATGCAGTGGAAATAATAGAAATTCACATAATATTATTTTGAGGAATTTACGGAGGTTTTTGGAAATAATTTGCTAGTCGGCATTAGGACGATAAGAAAAACAGTGTTTGTTTCTTTAATTTTTGTCCAGTCGCGGGAAATTGCGTACTTTTTTGTAATGTATATTTAAGATAAGAAAAGTGCGGTCTTTTTTAAAAGTTCATATATATAAGTCCTAAAAACCTGTGGTAATAATATTTTTTATTAATTATTATGACTTGGGGCAAATTTCAGAGTGCCAATTTGGTACTAAAAGCGTACTAGCTATTTTGACTAATATCTGTGTTCTTGCCTCATGCGGTCCAACTATCAGGTGGGCAAGGAGGAGCTCCTTCTTCGGCAGTGGCTGGACTGCTGCATCATGGAGGGCGGCATCCTTGTGGCCCAGCAGCGCATCCAGCGGCGGCCGCTGCTGGTGGACCAGATGGTGGAGGAATGGCTGAATCACTACCGACGCGCGTCGCACGTCACCACCGGCTTCCCGCGCTCCGCCGTCGTGGCTCGCACCAACAACCCGGGATACGCCAGCGACGGGGACTCGGACGACGAGTAGGACGGGCGCGTGTGTGTATAGAAGGCGCCACCTTCCTTTTTGCAGCTCTCCCTTCCCACCGGCTCCCCATTCGACTCCCACGTTTCCGCCGCCGTCTATCGACCATCGCGACTGACGAGCTGAACGTTCCCCCTCGCCGCGGATTGCAACGGGCATCTTTTTTTTTCGCCTGCTGGCAAGCGACAGCCATTTTTTCAAGCGACAAACTATTTTTTCTTCACGTCTCTCCATAAGTAAATCGACAGTAGTGTAAGCATTCAGCGAATTAGCCGGTTATAGGTGTGTGTCTTCAGTTCAATGTTCTCGTTGGAAAAACATTGGCCGCTGTTTTGCAAAGGAATCTAGCTAGGCTGTTTAAAGACCTTTTTTCACGATGGAGCTTTCTTAAAATTGGTTCATCTAATCGTCCTTTCCTTTTAGACCTAACACGCACGCGATTCTGAAATCTCAGATTTGAAATCTTTCGTCGCACCTGGGCGTTAAGCCTAAACAAAATGACAGCTCTGTGGAGTCAAAACGTGAAAAAAGCTCCATCGTGTTAAAGGCCCCTACAACAATTGACTTAAATCTTCTCCAATAATTTGTGCTATTGTATGGCAAAAATCTGATGTTACACCAAAATTTTAATCGTAGTTGGGACCTCAAGTGGCGAGGGGGCATTGGCTGGTCGGGGAAAAACGATCTGTTTTTTTTTTTGCAATCTGACTTCGAGACCGGAAGCAGCAAAGAGCTATATATAGCACGTAGATGTTGTATAGTCTCTCACTAGTGTCAACGGAGACTAGGTATAAATCCTCACGAATAAATGAGAGCCCCTATACAAATAATATTGGTAATTGTTTCTATGAGATATAAAAAAATTTAAACTCTTATCATCGATCGCTTATATAGTCCTATAAACATATTTTTAAAGATATATATGTAAATATTATAAATAGGGAATTTTTCTTTCGTCTTTTTCTTCATTCCCCTCCACCGGTTTCTCATTGGCACTTCTACACCGTTAACAATAACACTAGTTGCTCTTTCTCACGTGCATTCATGATTTTGTAGATTTTTTAGTTCTTTTACTATAGTTGTGTGGCCCGTTTCAAATCGTGCCCTCAATTTTTGCTTATTTTCACCTGGGCTACCCACATTGGTGGGGAAAACATACCCACTTGCATTTTCACTCCTACAATCGCACCAGACTGCTCTTTTTCAAATAATTTCTCTAAGATGTTTCTCGACTACACTCGTCTTTCAAAACCCCAATCTTCTCCTTTCCTCCCTTCCCACCCCTCCACTTTTTTTTCAAATTATAATTCAAATTTTTCTGATTATTGAATTTACCGCTAAAATAGGTGGTGGTAGTAGGTACATATCGTAAATTAAATGCGAGGAACGGTAATGTTTATGTTGTAAATTCGACATATTTCTGGTCGTGTGTCGCCCAATTTGATTTCGTTTAATGAAGTATCAATTTGTTTTCAGGATGGCTGCAAATGCCAGCCACAGATTATTTTTCCTTTAGTATTGGTCAATAATTAATAAATTAAATGGTTACTTATTATTTTGTCAATTCTGGCTACCCGAATGAATTTTTTCGCACCAAAAAACCATCGATACCATTGAAAAGCTACACGCACCCAAGGCACTGTAGATGTTTTTTAGTTCAGTTTTCACTAACCTATGACATTGTTGAAATTCTATGCTGTTTAGTATAAGTGTGTCCCTGATAAACCGAACTTGACTTACCAAACCTGTCAATAAATTATAAATATTACGGCTGACGTTGGAACAATCTTTTATGTTTCCCTGCTGCTGCTGCTGCTGCACCACACTGTACTCTAGTAGCATGTAATATTTTGAGTATCTTTCAACTATCTTCGAACTGTTAATTAGCAGTATATTCAGTGTGTACTCTCATTTCCGTGGGCAGGTGTGATGTATCCTCAGGATAATACATTTTTTTTCATAGCACACGCTGCCCGAACTTAGAGAAAATCTGGAATGAAATTCCAGGAAATTTTCCTCGTTTCGGCTGTTTCTTGTCATAACAGGCTGGTTGCAAAGTTAGTTTTTTTGCACAAAAAGAGTGGAGAACTGAAGGGCACACAGTCAAAGAATGGCGAACAAGTTTCACGGGGTTTTTAATCCTGGAAACCAACGAATCACGGATATATTTTTCTATAAAATCGGAGTTAAAAATATCGGACGCGACATATGTGAGCTAAGTGCATCTCATAGTTTGAAGGTGATTGAAGGAAGGTTTGAATAGTGGTGAAGGGGGCCCTCACATAGTGCCTAAGCACCAAGAGGGGTACAGAAACTCCTGTAGTAATATACACTGGAGGGAATAAAAAAAATAAAAAAATAACAGCTCGACACGCACACGAGACCCCCCCCCCCCCCCCCCCCCCGGTTCAATTACATGCCGAAGGAGAAAAATGGGCTGACTAGTTGCCAGCTGCCACTTAGAGCCGCCAAACAAGCAATTACTTGCAAAAATTATTCGTGACTAAACAGGATTTCAAGGATTCTGGTGCATCAGTTAATGCAGTGGTGAATCACAACGCTATCTGCGTTCGAATAGTCCCTGAAGTCGTTACAAAATGATTTTTGTGCTCCTTCGCCGCTTTATTTTTATGTGGTGCACTTTTATTTTCTAGTGCTCATGAAGAACTTGAGTGTGTGGCTTTTTGCAGGGTTGTATTTGTGAATATAAATCGGGAGGGGGATCTAAAGTGTCCTAAAAGTCTCCATTCTTTTTTAATCGCGCGAAAATTGTGCAAATGAATAAAATATATCAATTTAAAAAACGGAAATTGCGCATAGCGCAAAAATATGCATTGCGCATAATAATTTTTGGGTAAAATACATTGCGAGTGCTAATTTAAACAGTAGGAGTTTCTGAAGTAATTGAGAAATTATATTGGATTGAAGAGTTAAATCTGCGCGACGCACAATTAAAAAAACCCTATGCTTTAAATCGAATGATTTATGTTTCAAGCTGTGAGTAGCAGCTATTACTTGCAGCTATTGTAAGGTGCAAGTTCCAACCCCATGGCAAATACAACCCTGGCTTTTTATCCACTCATGGTCAACAACAATTCTTGTCTTTGTCAGCACCATCAAACCGTAGTGACGAACATTTATTATCTGGTTACATCTTACCGATAACAACACTAAAACAAAACGGACTTGGGCATTTGATACCGGAACCTTTTTCGTGTGCAGTCATTCAATATTTATTCACTCCTGATTTCATTATCTGGTGCTTCGAAAATATCAATGGTACGTTTTGCTTTTCCATTTCATCTTTCGCGTTCGGAGTCGGAGTTCTCGTCTGTTCAGGTTCCAACTAATTTTTCGGTTTTTTTTAAAGAGTCAATGATGGAAAAACATGGAGTTGTTCCCGACGTGATCGACGCTGCTCCAGCAAATTCAATCACGGTTAGTTTTTTTTTAATAACAATTATAAAATGTTGGCACGGCAAAGGTAAGCCATTTGTAGAAACCGCTGAGGAAATAAATAATGAACGATTCTTCAAAATTATTGATCGCTTTTTTAGGCATAAAAATCACTACTCATCCGAATCCACAAATTATTAATAAGCAAACTCGGTCATCGCAAAACCTTTTAAAATATTGTTTTGTCAATAGGCCGACTCTGTTGAATGATTTCTCGTACCCATAAACAATATCTTTTGACTCAGTAATAACCAACACAATTCGAGATTAATTCGAGCAACAAAAATTTCAAGCCACACTCAAGAATCTTTCAATCTTAGTGGTTACCATTTTTTGCCTGTTTGCAGGTCAAATATGATAGCGGTGCCGAAGCCAAACAAGGAAATGAGCTGACACCAACCCAAGTACAAAATCAGCCAATTACATTCGAGTACCCTGCAGATCCAAACACCTTTTACACTGTCATCATGATTGGTAAAAGATCTCGGCAGAATTTTGTTGATTGATTTATGTTTTCTTGGTTCTATAATTGATTAAAATTTAACAATATAATAGGAAGAAGAACGTCTTGATTATTTTCAATAAACATGGGGGTTGTGCCTGGAACAGGCCGGACGAACAAGTCATTTTGATTTTTAAGTTTACTATTATTATATTAGAAGAGTTATCACCAACTCTTGTTCGTCTTTTTTCGTCCGGCCTGTCCCGGCAACAACCACCATTTTTATTGATAAAAATTTATCTGATCATATTCATATTGCACTTTTTTTAAACTTTAAAATAAAATGCGAGTGCAGATTCCGATGCACCATCTCGTGCTGATCCCTCATCCGGGGAGATTCTCCATTGGCTGGTGTCAAACGTACCGGGCCATGACGTCAGCAAAGGTGAGACCCTGGGAATGTACTTTGGATCCGGACCATCAGAGGGAAGTGGTAAGTATACAATTTTAAAATGTGTGTCGTACTTCCTTCTCTTTTGAAATAAATTTACATCTGTGTTTTGTGGAGGGAATTTCTAAATTCGGTAAATGGTAAACTATTTCAGGCCTTCATAGATACATATTCTTGGTGTACAAGCAACCCGGCAAAGTGACCTATGTGACGTCGCATGATACCTGGAACAAACTGGATGCCCGCATCAAATTCAAGTCCCGTGAATTCGCCGCAAAGTACAATTTGGGTCAGCCTATCGCCGGAAACTTCTACCAAGCCCAGTACGATGATTTCGTTCCAGTGTTACGCGCTAAATTGGCTAGTATTAAGTAAATTCTTTTTAGTTTTTTGAATGAG
The DNA here is from genome assembly GCA_034698785.1 of Mycogona germanica. Taxonomy (NCBI): domain Eukaryota; kingdom Metazoa; phylum Arthropoda; class Diplopoda; order Chordeumatida; family Chordeumatidae; genus Mycogona; species Mycogona germanica. Next base: position 21,336 of record JAQGBY010000366.1, on the reverse strand, counting down.
CAAACTGTAATGATTTACAATAAAGTCCTAGCAGAATTATGTTCCAATATTTTCTGTTTACCCAAGTGTGCTTATTAGAGCTTCAGCACAATTTCAGACTTAAGTGTTTCTTCAAAACCTTTCAAGGATTCTGTTATACACCAGCTGAGGTAGTGATGAATCACACATTTTCTGTGTTCGAATATCAGAATAATTTTTAGTCCCTGAAGTGGTTAGAAAATTATTTGAGGGTTCGTTCGTCGGTTTATTTTTATGGAGTGTGTCGCACATGCATATTCTAGCACTCATGCGGAACATGAGTGTTTAGCCTTTTATCCATCCACTCAAGATCGACAACAAATTTTGTCTTGCCTGCACCATCAAACTGTAGTGACGAACATTTATTATCTGGTTACGGCTGACCGATAACAAATACAACTCTGCATCGCGAAGACTACCGCTTTGTGTGCGGCTAGTCGGAGTACGAGGATATCATCCTGTGCAACAATCTTCCCTCCTCACGTACACATCCAGGGGACATCAGTTCCCGGCCGCTTTTCTGGTCAGTGTCCGGACTCGGCAAGGCGAGATCCGACTCTTTTGACAATAAAAAGATTTTTTCAAGAGATGTACGTCAATAATAATTTATTCCCTTGTACTTACTGTACTCTATTATGCTCTGTCCTGGAAAATTATTTTAGCAATACAATTGATAAAAGAGATTCAAATCTCCCGCGCCGCACCAACATCCTGATCCAGATCAACTGTAGGAACTGGAAATTTTTCCCACCCAGATACAATCGACAATATGAATTTCATTCAAAAGATAAACGCAATCTACATCGATCGATCTTGTTAACATGTTTACATGGTACCTCTAAGGCCATATATCAGAGGCCTTTCGTTCAGTTGTGTAACTGTTGTGAACGCAAATACATTGCTAATAATAAGTTCAGATTATAAAAATTCCAGTTTTACTATGCACAATTAAATTTTGCATGTGAAATTTCGCATACGGACCAATCCTTGGGAAAAAGGCCTTTCAGTTGAAGCCAGGATGGCCCATTCCAGGCACCAAATTTGAAGGTTTACTCAATTATCAAAAGATGGCGCGCACGTTCTGGCGCTTTTTATTTTGCGCAGACGCAGTGCTGCCGCGATGAGCTTCAGCTGCTACTGTTGCCGCAGTAGTCGTCGGCGAACTCGATTTAGTTCCAATTCCGGTTCCGGTAGTTGCAGATCGAGGGAAAGTTGTGATTTTTGGAACATGGATGCATTGAGGTAAGTTTTTATGTCACGGTTTTCTTCTTCGTGGATAACTTTTACTTCTATATAAAGGAAAAGGGTCTGAAGCGAGCCTTCACAGTTATATAATAACTTTTATATAATAACTTTTGCGCAGCCGCAGATTCTTTTCCGCCGTGAGAGACCGGGAAGGGGGCGTCCAAAATGGGCGTGAATGTCGATGCCGGCCGCGATTACCTCTACCCACTCAATGAACGCTTAAATACATGTTAACAATGGTTGCTCCAATCCCAAAAAAAAAACCTGCTTGAGCACTAGCAACTTCAATTGGAATTGGGTTTAAAATTTAATTTGAGCCAAATCTCGCAAGCGAAAGTTCCATTGTCGATTGGTTAATTTCTGTGCATTTGTTCTGGTGTAGGTCTATCCTAGGAGTGCACGGATGGGCTGATTTATTTTATTGAGTTCGTTGAATCGAAGCAGTCAATCTGCTCTTTTCTTAGACTTCAGAACAAAACAAAAAAAAAATCCAAATTGGCATCGATTCAAAAGCACGACGACGGGTCATTATTGCTTAGGGAACTTTGTCGTGGTTCAAGGGTTTCGTTTGTTTGGCTTGTGGCAATGTCCATTTTACTCTGTAGTAATTATTGCATGGAAAACGAACGCAAGATAATTATCATTTGAAGTGGGTCGCATGAAGGTGCCTTTCACGTGCGTGCATTTCATGTTCAATGAAGCAGCAATGCTTTAGTGATTCCATTTTCCTAAGGAAGTTGGTTAGCGGAAATTCTTAAATACGGTCGGTTACATGTCACACTTGCCAATAAAGGACACGTATTATAATTTGTTGAGAATAGAAGAATTACGACTACCACTTGAATAAGATCTGTAATTTTGGCTCATTCCACTTTATATGAAACCGAAATGCGAATCTACTCTGTCTGCAGTTTACGCAGTCTACAGGGATTTTCTATCTGAAAATAAGAAAACATCAAATTCGAAGTTCCAGGGCATAGGAATTTATATTTAAAGCATTGCGGCATGATTTATCTCTTCTCAATGGGACATTGTTTTTTGTGAGTGACAAGTTCTTGACATCTTTTGATAGTGGCCTCGTCATTTTGTACCGGTATCTAGTTTGCCAGAATACCATATCTTCTGTTACTTGCGCGTTAGCAAAGCCGCGGTACTATCGGTTCGTTTGTAGGGCTTTTCTCTTTGTATTATCTTGATTGTGAAGAACTTTCAAGAGTTTGGACACGGCAATATAATTTTTTGGCACGTGTGGTAAAGGACTGACAACTTGGGGGCACGCCGCGAACGTATTGCTGTAATCGTCACTGAATAAATTTATAATTACATTATGATATGGTCGCTACAATCTAATTTTAAAAAAGCAATATCAGTAGAAAAAAATATCTCGCTCAGCAGATTCGTTCTGATAAATATATTGGCTGGGCCTGATCTTTTCTTTTGGCCTGTTTAAGGGTCTACCAGCCATTCAAAGAGGCAAATGAACAAATTAAATACATTAAAGTGAATATGATGTGAACATTTAAGGAATTAGGTCTTCTGACATATTTCATACCGGTATGCATTAACCGAATGTTAATTTTTACAGCCTCGTGGTGCCACTGGTTGTGGCTACGGATGTCGCCTCCGCCGATTTCGACGCCGTCGTATTGGTTACGGATTCCATTTCCAAACTCGTGGGTCCGCTGGCGGTGCTCAAGGCCGCTCTAGACGCCCACGCCAAGGTCAGTAAGTTTGGTTGGTTCAGTTGAGGTCAATTGGAGCCTCACTGAAGGGTGGGTGTAATTTTTGTTTGCTCAATTTTAGATAGACAACAAATTATCTTGTGACGTCACCGTGTTGCTCGCGGACGGTCTTCCTTCCAAGCGACTCATATTCTCGCCCACTGGCCCCCTCAATCGCGACTATGATGACGTGCGAAGTTTCAGCGATGCAGCTGGTAAAGGCATCAATAGGTGCGTGGGTAAAAATTTAGGGAAATTTAAAATTTTGACTTTCGGAAGATTGAGGCATTTTTGCAGAGGGATTGGATAAATTTATAGAGATTTTTTTTAATGTGGCCTAATGTTGACATTTACAGATGCATTGAGACCGGTGCCAAATCACCTTTGCTGGTTAGAGCAGTGGACACGACGTTTAAGAATGCTGACTTGGTCACTGTGCTAGGAGCGCTGCATGCCTTGTATTCGGTAGGCAATCTGTAGATTTAAGTTCGTTACAGTATTAGGTATGAAGTTGGTAGTAGCTTTTTTAAATTCCAATCAACTGTAACAGTCAATTGCACTACAGGCGTTACGTACCCCTCATGGTGCTTTAGGCACTGTGAAAGGGGCACGACCAGTACCCCGGGATCGAAATTTTCGAGATCCCGCGCCGGGAATCGAACCCGGGATCGCCGAGCCACAGTCAGTCGCTAAACCAACTGGGCTGCGACGAGTCGTACTTCTAGCTTTTATGTGTACAACAAAATTGGGTATGAGGGAAATTAAAAAATATGTAATTTGTAATTGCAGTGTAAATTACTGAATTAGGAAGGGCGTTACTTTGAGTAGCGAAATAAATATCTGAATGAAATAGTATTTAGGATTAAATTGCAGGTTTTAGTAACTGAATAAAAAAAATTACAAAAGAAATTGGGCCTCAAATATAGCGAATCAAATGACTGGATTGGAATGACTGGTTTTTTAATTAAAATTATAGCAATTTTAAGTGGAGCCTTGTTCAATAGCTGATTAAATGGTCGGCTAAAAAAAGCGAGTATTTTAATTTTTTAATTTCCGATTTTATTAAGATATATAAAAAATAATTAGATAGGTGTTCAATAGGTTTTTTAATATTATCGTTATGATTCAAATCCAATTAAAATTAGATAAAAATTTGTTTCAGCCTTTGGAAGTGAGGGAGCGTGAGAACGGTGTTGTACACAAACTCGATCGCCTGGGCGTGTGGGGAGCCGACCAGGCGGCGACCGAGAAATTGGTCAACCTGGCCCGGGCTCTGGAAAGCGGAAGGTCAGTATTTTCCTGTGTGACTTGGCAGCCCACTTTTGGTGAGTTGATCATTCGTGTGCCCGCTGACACCGTAATTCTTTTGGTTGTTAGGATCGTTTGTCGCGATATTGGTGGCTCAGATCCCGAACGAATGGCTGCGCCTCGTGTGGTAGATTACGTCCAAAAAGTGTTTAAGGATTCCGATGCAGTCAAGGTGGACATCACTTCTGATCAGTCCGTGCTGGAGGATGAGTATCCTATGCTGGGTGCTGTCAATCGAGCCACCAGAGGTGAGCATCACAATATTTGAAATCTTATGTTGGCAGGAGGTTGTGTTTGTTCGCAAGGACCTCTGTCTTAATGAACCTTCAGCAATAAACTTTTTAGAATTTTTATTGGGACTGCACAAAAAGGGTCAAAAATGGGAAGAGCTGTTTCAATTCAGTTTTGGCTGAAGAGTATGAGATGCGAACAAATTGGTTGATTCGAGATTTACATCTGCATATGCTTAACTTCATGAAATTGGACAAGCGTGGCTATTTGCATTTTGAATGTCCACCTGTATTTTCATCTAAAATGGCAGACTAAGAATGAGCATTGCTTAAACTAACTTAATAAAATTTATTTTTACAATTTTTCTGTCAAGGGGTTCCTCGTCACCAGGGCAGGGTCATTGCCCTTAAGTACGAGGGTGGAGGAGACATAGATTCCACTCTCATGTTGGTCGGAAAGGTACACTAGCTCGCGTGTGATATTAATGATGTTGATATCTGGAATGTTGTCAGTCACGTCTGCATATTCACTGATATAGATTTCTATTTTGGACAGGGAGTAACCTATGACACCGGTGGGGCTGACATCAAGGCCGGTGGCGTCATGGCCGGCATGCACAGAGACAAGTGCGGGGCTGCTAGTATAGCTGGACTCTTCCAGGTGCTATCTGTATTAAAGCCCAAGGGCATCAAAGTAATTGGCGCTCTGGCCATGGTTAGAAACAGCATTGGATCAGGCAAGTGTTATTTGTTTATGAAATTAGCCACACAATTTCATATTTTAATTTATTCAGGCAGTCTACTTAAGGAGCTTGCTTTGTGGATGGATCACACATTTTTTCTAAGAACTAACTGATAATAAATTTATTTGTTTGAACGACTGACAGAATGTTATGTTGCCGACGAGCTCATCAAGGCCCGCAGCGGTGTCTACGTACGAATCGGGAACACTGACGCCGAAGGTCGACTAGCCATGGTGGATCTGCTGTGTCAGATGCGGGAAATGGTAGGAAATTTGATTGATTCCTGTCTTCCTCGATTTCAAACCATTTAGCAAACTTTTCGTAACTTGTAACTAGTAACTTGTCTTTTTTATGAGTGATGCCCCTCTCCATTGTAATATTAGGCTACCAAAGAAAAGAATGTCCACTTGATGACCATCGCCACTTTGACCGGGCATGCCTGTATCGCAGCCGGTGACGATTACTCGGTAAGAAATTCGAGTAGTATGAATGGAGTGTCAAGTTTTTTTTAATTTAACCGTCTTAGATCATTTTGGCATTTTCAATTGTAGGCATTGTGTCTGGTTAATATTTAATGTCGCAAAAATAGTTGAATTTTATTGTGCATTAAAAACAAGAAATAAAATCTTGTTAAATTTTTTAAATACTCTTTAGAATATTCAAAATTCTAGGGACTTCATGTCCACCCATTTGAATACCCACAGTTAATTTAAAACTAATCTGTGCTATAGGTGATACTTGACAACGGTCCCGCTCGCCATGCAAACTTTGCCACTGAAGTGCAGACGATCGGCGACGGCTTGGGTGATCCATTCGAGGTGTCTACCCTGCGTCGCGAGGACTACCGCTTCGTGTGTGGCAAGTCGGAGTACGAGGATATCATTCAGTGCAACAATCTTCCCTCCTCACGTACACCCAGGGGACATCAGTTCCCGGCCGCCTTTCTGGTCAGAGTGTCCGGACTCGACAAGGTGAGATCTAACCGTTGACAATAAAACATTTCTTTAAGGTCCATTGTTGAAATGAATCATTTCATTATGATGGGATGTATTTTTATAAGTAGCTTACTTATTTCTTCTAAATATAGACTTGTACAGAGTATAAGAAAGGCCTAAATAGATAAGATTGAAGTATTCACAGTGAAATGTCGTTAATTACTTGACTTCCCCGCTTGCAGCATGGCATCGATTCCAAAGAACCGTTGAAGTATTCGCATTTGGATATTGCTGGATCGTCTGGACCATTCCCTGGGGTTCCCACCGGTGCTCCCATCTTGGCCCTAGCTGGAAAGTTTGTTTTGCCGCGTCTGTGATTGCCTGCGGCGTGCTCTCCATTTGGAAGGTAGCACCGGGCCCCGTATAACGTTGGCGCATGGTAAAGTTTTGTTAAATTCCCTTCTTCGCATTCGAATTCCAATTTTCCAGGTCTGGCGACCAAAATCAAAAATGGTACTCATGTAGGTGTAGTGACAATTAACTTTGCATCTTCTTCCCCCAATCAACTGTAGTCAACCGCACTACAGGCGCTCTGTACCCTCATGGTCGAGAAAAAAATCCTAGATCGCTTTCGATGTGATTCTACGAAACTAAATACGTTAGACAATTAACTTTGCATCTAAATGGTCGAGAAAAAAATTATATCGATCGCTATCAATGTGTTTCTACGAAACTGTTGCAATGTATTTTGTTCTGTCCTTCAAATCTAGTTTATGCGAGGGTGGAAGTGAGTGCGCCCCAGAGGGGGCGTGTACTCCTTTCTATAATACATTTTATGATTAAACTGCATTCTAATGGCAATTCAGGTACTCCTATGAAAAGCATTTTGTGCTTGCTACTTTTAAGGAGCTGGGAGACTTTGCTACTTGTCATTGTTACTAATAAGTCGTTTTGACCTCTGTGAGAGTGTGCCAGAAACTATAGCACACCGCCCAGCTTCACAGCCATAAACAAAACTGCAGACTAAATACAGGTGTTCAATATATTACTAGCGCAGTTCTTTGCGCATATCTTGTCCAATTGTGTGGCCTTCCAAACAATTTCGTACCACTTGAAATTTTATTAATGTACTTTTTAAAATATTGTCATTTGGTGAATTGTTTTATTCGAACGTGCAGCATAATTCACTTGTTCAACCATACAGGATTCGTTTGATTGAAAATCCCCAATCCCCTAGAATTAATTTATAGTATTAAGCTTATATTGTGGCAATGATTTATGAAGGTAATCATTACTAAATTGTTCCATAAATGTCCTTCGACCAATCTACTCTCACTTTTAATATTGTAATGTAAACTAAAAAACAATCCAAATACGTTCTACAAAATGAATCATGAACCCTAATAAATTTGGTGTAATCGAATGTGTTTACGAATCTCATTGCTGAAATCGCGGAAATAATGATTAGAAATCAAATCAAATCCATGGAAAAACAAGAAAAGTTTTGCTTTCCAGTGTCCAAAGTTGGGTGAGGAATCTATATATATATTTAATTTCATTTCAACGTCGCTCAAAAAGGAAATATAATCGCAAAATAATGGTTGCTTGACGCGAAGTTTACAATTACAAATTTTACTCGCAAGCAGCCCCTAAGAGAGGGGTCTATGACTGGGGGTGAAAAGACCAGTTGGGGACAAAATGGATTTATTTTAAAAGGCTCTTGTCAAGTCATTCCACTCTACACACTCTAGCAAAATAGGAGTTAAAATATGATGCAGATGTACGTTGAAGCTCGTTCACCATTATAGTGTGGCCCTTCTATTTCTCGACTTAATTTTAAATCAGAATTGCTGAAAATTTGATTTAGTTAGTCTTTGGTTGTACGAGAATATAAATACAGAGTAGACAATGCTACGAATATTTATTCACTTCTGTGTGTTTCAATAGTGTGGTCCACCTAGCAATTCCGAAATTTGCTAGGTACGAGTACATAATTATTATTTTTTTGCAGTGGTAAGGAACTTCAATATTGCCGTTAATCTTGATAAAAAATAATTAGCTTTTTTTCCCTAGCTGCTTTTTCTGCAATTTTCACATTGTTTGCTGAAGATTTCATTAAAAAATATTTATCTAAGCCAGTTCGTTCTCTAGAACAGCAGCCTATGCTCAATCGAGACCCTTTATCCATTATCCTTTATGCCACGTTACCATCTTACAATAATAATAATACACGAGTTAGTTCCTCAAGCTCAACTACTACCAGTTAGTTTCCTCTTGCCTCCAGTATGAAAATATTGGTAAATTAGTGTCCATTCTCCTGAGATCCCGTATGCACTTGGTGTACTGAAATACGACTTCTCAGCTTCAGTTGGTTGAGCGACTGACTGTGCGACGGTCACGGGTTCAATTCCCGGCGCAAGCTGTTACGTACGTATTTATTCCATTTTTGGTATACGCTTAGGTGAACGCCTACCAAAATCCAATACAGTTTCTTTACAGGCGTTTGCCTGAGGAAGGAGACTTTGACTTTAACTAGACTTTAACAGTTCTGTTTGTTGGTCACGAACTATGTGAGATTGCACTGTAATCTGGCGAGAGCGTTCGCACGAGAGGTCGTTGGGTTCAAGGTGTAGATATCAACCTGGCGAGAGAAAAAAACTAGATTACCTTTCGACAGCATTTCTCGACGCTCCGTACGAATTGCTCTTGGTTTTAATCAAGCCAACCAGGATGTTTTAGAACGACGAATATTTCACCTTTGACGTTGCAGCTGCGACCGTGCTCATCTCCATCTCTCCCACACACGCATAGACAACCTTGAATAATAATAAATGTGGCAACGGTTTTTGGCGCTTTTATCTCTTGAGATATAAATTTATACTGCAATGAGATTTACTTCAGGTGGTCTTAATGTTTTGTGCAGTTTGGTCGGTTAATTTTTAGAGAGCGCAGATCGAAAGATGAACTCTAGTTAATAAATTTGAATTGTCTGAATTGGATCAGTTGGGGGAAATATAAATAGTTTCGTAGTTGCTCGGAATTGAACGTAAATAGATTCTTCTGCGGTGTTATCATTCCTTTTACTGTGAAGTACGTCAATAATAATTTATTCTCTGGTATTTACTAACGTAAAAAATACTTTATTAAACTTCCCTTATTATATTACCCAGTGCTATCCTGAAATTTTATTTTAGCAATACAAATTTGCTCGCTATTGTGAAAACTTGATTTTTTTAAAAAAATTCATTTTCCGCCCAAAATTAGTATATATTTGTTGAAATTCTAAACCTTTTATTAATATTAAGTGAATAAAATTATAAAATCTTTATCAATTTATGACTTCAATCATTGAAAGGAATCGAATGCCCACTGTAAGCAATTATAGTGAAGTTGAGATTGAAGGCGTGTACGCTTCCTTTTTCATCGTGCTTGTAATTATACTAGGCTCCTGAAGTTGTTCGTCAGTATCCGGAAATAAGACAATATTTCCAAGAAATAGTTTTCCTCTCAACGAAGGCGCAAGTTAAATGTGCCACTGGCGGTCGGGGGGTGAGGACTGAGGAGTGGTTTGTTCGTTGAATCGTTGCGAATCCCCAAAACTGTTGAATCGCGGTAAATAACGGCCATTGACAATGACAACTGCGCTGGCCATATACGTTAAGACTCTCGACATAGGCACGATGCCTGGAAATTTGGTAGAAAATGTTCCAACTCCGAATATACAAAGTGGAGCGCTCCACTTTCTTCAAGAAACCACACGATGAGACTCGTGCACTGTTAACTGGGGCCTTCAACTCACTTGGTTGCGCCCTGGGCTCACAAGAAATGTTATACTAATGCAAAATAATGACAGTGTTTGCATTTTGTTGGAAATGCTGTTGTAATACAGCTGTTTTTGCGAGACACCCAATACTTCGCATGAAATTGTTACAAAATGATTGTGGTAATACCGCATCATTCTGTTTGTGCATTTTTATGTATTTATTAAGAGTATAATATTTTTTTTCTGTGAGGATCATTTGTATACCTGTCAATTTAGAATCGTTTATCAGTGACACATGCACTTCTATACTTTATGCGAGTAGAATGGCCTCTGTAATAATAAAGGATATATGTATCTCGATTAAATTGAAAGAGAAACGGTCGCCCAGAGCACAGGTTCTGGATTCTTTCCGTTCTTCCCAAGAATTTAACATTGAGTTCTCAATATTCAATACACTGACTCGAATTCTGGGTAGAGTGGAAATTAATTAAATAAATTATTAACGTGCAGAAGATGCGGATTACAGTTAACATGTGCCTCAAGCGACGAAACAGATTGTCCAGGAAAAGTTTTCATTGATTGTGCTCTGGGCATCCGGTCATTTGCTCCCGCTGTAGATGGCACGCACCGTCCAACATTAGGTTTACTGGCGAGCGTAATTTTTTTTTAGATCTGTTCCTTCTCCTCCGAACAGGTATGTGGTCGACTTGACGGCGGCGAGACTTCTCCTCAAACAAGACCGATTCGAAAATGGTTTTTTAGGTCGGAGGTCGCGATCTCTTTGCGCGCGCCCACGCGTGTCTTTTTTTTTTTTTAAAGCGTTCAGCCAAGTGAAAGTAGTTCCCGAGAACAAGGAGAAAGAGAGAGGAGGCAAAGAAACAAGTGAGTCTGCTGCAACCTCCTGAGACCCGATCCGAAACGCACACATTTTTCTTTAGTTTCTAGACCTGACGTTTTCCAAAAATGGGAAAACTCCCGAAAATGAATGTGCTTCGTTCAACGCTACTTTTCTTTCAGATTTCGTGCAAACCCAGTAAGCTGCCAATGGTCATTCCACCAAAACTGCGGCGTTCGGTCTGGCGCGATATTGTACGCGACATAAGAGAGGTTGAGCTCGCACTCGATTTGCACTTAAGTGGGCACACGGAGTCTCTGGAGGTAATTGGCGGTTCTGGGAAACCGGCTGTTTAAAAGTGAGAGATTTATGAAGATGGTGGGGGGAGGGATGGGGTGGCATGAGAGGGGATATAGGGAGGTGGGAGGTCACTCCTGGCTACCTGTCCGCGTGCGATACATCTTATGTGGAACTATCAGTTCTACAGAATTTGCTTTTTCTTTCCGGAGAAATTTGTTTCATTAGTGACGCGACGCAATGAGTGATCAAAATGTATGCTCTGAGAAATACTCTTGTTTGATAGATATTCCTAAAATAGGTGCACTCTCACTGTGCCTTTCCAGAAAAGGTGTCTGGATGTGGTTTGAATTTTTTTAATTAGTTTTACCTGATGAAATTTGAGTTTTTATTCAGTTTTTTTTCGTTCAGTGAATGTATAAAAATGTATAGTTTCGACTAATTATGATATTTATTGATTAACCGATATAATTGGACAATGACATTCGATGAAAAATAGAAATGAGATAAATAGCTATACGAACTGACAAGTAAGTGAAATAGTTTCCTCTTCACCTTTATTTTCAGCTAATTTAAGATAACAATATAAGTATATAAGCGGCAAAGTCGTACTTGAAATACAATAAAATAAAATATTCATAATAAATTCATAACGAATTCAAAATGAAATAGGGGTTGTCTCCGGTGCTGTCCTGGAGACAACCCCTATTTCATTATGAATTTATTATGAATATTTTATTTTATTTAAGATAGTTTCCACTTATTACTAGCGGCCACAAAAGTACAGCATTAATGCAAATTTATAATCATTTCTTATAAATACTATTTTAAAATATTTGATTATTCGAGCACCTTATATTCTGGAATACGTTCGAAAACCGAATGGAAAGTTGGTGGTGGTGTTGTGGGAGTTGGAGGTGGGGGATTCGAGTTTCCAATAGGTGGATTTCGACGTTACTGCTCTGACCACACTGACGTCGTATGTGCGAAGAATATGGAAAAGCGATGGGCGGGAGTTGAGAACGTACGCTAGTGAAAGGTAAGACGAACGTTTAGAGAAAGAAAAGAAAAAAATCTTGCGCGAGAGAGTGTTTCGCTTTTGCTCACTTTTCTTAGTTCGCTTTAATAGCATCTGTGTGCAATACTCTTCTCGATCCTCTTAACGGTGCGCTTGTTTTTGCAGAGCGGGGCGAGCCACCTGCGCGCAGATGTACCGACGCTGGGATTCGAATTTGGCGGCATCGACGGCCTGGTGGTAACTGCCCTTCCGACGGAAACTCTAGCATTGGGCAGTGGACTGGAGCCCCGACTACTAGGAAAATGCTGTCACCATTTCCGAGCGGAACAGCGGTGACCACGTCAACGATGGTGCGACCGATTCTCGTGTTCCTCCTGCCCACTGTCACCTGGAATGTTATTTTCCTGTGGATACATCTGATCACGTGGACCGGTGTCAGCGGTGAGTCCAGCCAAAAATTTGTTTATTGTTAGTTGTCATTTGGAATGACTGAGCGTCTTTCGAGTTTTGACTGAATTTTGACCGTCTCGAGCGCGTTATGTCATTTTATTGCTGCCGCGAAAGATTTCAAAGCGACTTACTTGACCGAAGATGTATAAATCATCACGTGCGCGTTTCGAGTTTAAACAAAATGACAGATTCCATAGAACAGAACGAGAAATGCTCCATCGTGTAAATGGCCTTTGATAAATACTTATTTTATCCAAAACGCTTGCATTCATTTGCTTAACATTTACGAACGATGAAATACGCGAATTAATTTTTTAGATTAGATTTTAAAAAATTAATTAATCGTTGCAACCCGATATTCCATTCATGGAGGAAAACGGGGAGTGACTCAATCGTGTAATCGGCCAATTAAACGTATTATGCGTAAATTTCCAGTGGTTTGATCCTACTGGATAATTTATTTAGTTAGTTAGTTACTTAATTTTTCTTCGCTAATATGGAATCGATGGGTTACTCGGATTTGCATATTATTGTATCTCAAATCCGAAAAATATGCGCAGCCACAAAATCCAAATATCAGAATTTGGAAACGAAAATAGTGCTGGACTTGTTAATATCTCCAAACCCTGAAACGCCTGCAGGAAAACAGCTGTTTTTGAAATGCATTTGTCAAATCCATTGTTGGAAAGTGGGAGAAATTCGTGTGAGCACGATTCTCTTTCCCTGTGCAGTTCTTGACCAGAATATTCCGCAATCCGAACAAGTTTTTGGATGGTATTTTTAAAGGAGGTCAACCGGGCCCACCAGCTTCAGCATTGACGCTGTTGTGGCCCGTATTGAGTTCTCATAGGTGAACCTACAACATACAACAAACTACACATGAAACGTATTGTGTCACATAAGGGCTTGTTACTAACTGTACCCGATTATCGATACCGGTGACGTGACATATTGGAAAAAAGTGTTTTAAAATGGGCGACAACAATTAAGAAGATGGTTGGGTCGCTACAAAATCTCCCTCCATCTTCCTTACTTTTTTTTGTCCCAATCAATTGTAGTCAACCGCACTACAGGCGTTCTCTACCCCTCATGGTGCTTAGGTACTATGCGAGAGGGCACGTCAAGTACCCCGGGAGCCACAGTTAGTAAACTTAAATTAAGATGAGAAAGTTTGTTCAGAGCACTGGACGGCAATCCAAAAATCCGTGGTTCAACTCCCGGTCTGTTCGAAACTATATATTGTATTTTTCGAAGTTACCAGTTCTAATTAAATAGTAGTAAAATATTATAAACGTGAATTCGTCACTCGGTTCGTCTTATTCATTCGGTGCTGTCCCGAATTCGCCATTTCCGATTAAATTAAGACGATTGAAATGTTTTTAACCTTTCTGGTAGAACTGTTCTGTTCTGTTGCGGTAGGACTTTCTGATCCAACGTGATCTTACAAAGAAGTACCCGAATTTAATTTATCCGAATCGGTCTACAAGGTCACGCGCTTGAGATTCGGGCACACAATGGCGCAGAGGTGTGTGAAAGGTTTTCGGTTGACCCTCTGAGAAATAAAGTGACCCGATGTCTGCTGCAGGTAAAAATGTGGGGCTCGAAAGATGATCAATTCTCACGTTCGCCGCGCTCAGTTGATGAGCTCTCGCGTTGCCTCTTTTGTATAATGAGCGAATTATCGAGCGTAGGTGTTTGCGTCTGTTACATTTTGATTTAAGACGATTTCCCCAATAACTTATCAACTTTTTTTAAGCCGGTAAATTACTCACATTTTTAAACTGCGCTCTCTAGAGCTTGTAGTGTGCAGGCAAAATCACACGATGAGATAAAATGCCTTAAAAAAACTATTTTCTTATAATGTCTTTTAACCGTAATTATTAATTGTGATCTTCCAATTTGAATTTATAAGTTACTTTTAAGGTATCAGCATTTCGCGTTTCGCTCAATTGATGAGCTCTCGCCCTGTTCAGACGAAGCAATGTTTTAAAAAATTGATTCTAGATGGAAATGATATTTAAAAAATTGCAATTCCTAAATTTTTATATAATGTGGTCCATTAAAATCGGTTCTAGATAATAAACTTGAATATTCGCATGTCAATTGCCCCCGATTATTTTGGACCACACTGAAAATTGCAGTTTCGTGCGGTTTACGTTCGGCAAATTAATTCAATATGAAATATTTGTGAAATCATTATGTGATTTGCACAGATAGAACAAGCGAATATTCTAGTTTAATAATATGTGAAACTTGTTAATTACTTTTGTTAAAATTAAAAATAATGAGATTAAAATTAGAAAAAATCTGGAAATTCGCCATTTTGCCATTTTGATGATTGTCCCATGTGGCCAGTTTGGAAAAGTTTAATCAATTAATTAATTAATTATTTATTTATTTGATTAATTCGTTCAAGCTTCAGAATCTGCAAAGTTGCTGGCTGCAGCAATTTGCTAAAAATCATCGCGCAAAGTCAACACTGTATGTACCACAAGCCTGAAGAGGATATAATTGCTGTCTAAATAACCCCAACTCGGGAGTGGCCGGCCATTTAAATTTAATTAAGCATTTTGCTGGTTCTTGGCAGAGAAGAAACAATTTTAAATTTCAATAAAATTATTATTAATTACTATTATTTATTTTTAACTTTTACTGGTGTTTGAAGATCATTCTAGTGACGCTCTTCATTCAATCCTCAGATTTAACAAGACCAAAGAAATCAGAAATGTGAAAAACAGTTACCATGTAGTGGAAAATTACAGGCTTGGCCTCATTTTTACCTGTACAAAAGCTAATCATATACCTGTAAACTTTGACTTAGGTTTGCTTAATGACTGTTGTGTGTTAGCCCATTTTCGCGATGATCGAATAGGTCATTGTAAACCGAGCAATAAATTTCGGAATACATGATCGGCAAAAAGCAATTCATCAAGCCAGTGAGAAGTGGCACCCTGAAAAAAATTCTTATGTGAGCGAGTGAAAGGGAATTGTGGGTGGAGGTGGAGATGGGTAATTTAAACATAATCGATGTTTGCATGGCTGTATCAAAGATGGGAGAGGAGGGTATTTAGTGAAAAGAAGTTACACTCTACCCTCTCGAGACCCCCGCCTTCAAATCTCACTTTTTAAAAAGTACGTATTGGGCATTAGCCTCAGGTGGCAACGCAGTTTTGCCTCCACCCAGCGTGGTGCCCCCTCAATTTTTGCCAGGACTGAATGAGTGAATGATGAAAAAATTAGTTCCCAGGGCTTCTGCGCGCATTGTATTGCAATAAACGGGCATATGCCGATGGCTGGCCTACCTCTCACCGAATGAAACCCTTAATTAATAATCATCGCCCTCTCGTTCACCCAAATAGATTCCTTTTGTTTCGTGGTTATATTGTGGGGGACGGGAACCGGCGAACCTCAATACACTTCTAGTTCTGCATTCTGTCCACCCACCTGACACCCTGTGCGCTGGACTTTGTTGATACCGGATAAACTCTTGGATTAAAACACTACATCTCTTTGTTAAATTGAGCTTATTATTCACAAGATCGTTCACTCTATTTCCTGTGTGTCGTGAACCCACATTGCACGCGTTGCGGTATCGGCAGGGCAAACCGATGACGAATGTCCTAAACTGTCCTGACTTCAGCAGAAATCACTTTCACTTTGGCGAAAATGCTGGATCTGGGGTCGAGTCCTCGTCAAGGTGGAATTAATTTTAAATTTAATTGTCATCCCGCCCAGGTGATCACATTGTGGTTCCGAGGTTTGGAGTTCTAATCCCGTCTGGATGGAATTAACTTCTGATATAAACTCCCACGCTAGCGCCCAGAATGTCAGATTGTGTTACGAGGTTATGCGTTCGAATATCAGTTCGAGTGGCAAATTAATTTAATTATGTTAATGTTCACTCGGTGTACCTTAGCAGTACGTTGTGAGGTTGGTAGGTGGTGCAAGAATTCAAAAGTCTGCGTCTTTTAAACTGATAAATGTGGTGAGATCTCCGGAGGATTATGTACGTGAGGAATCCCTACTTTATCGTCCATTGTAAGTAGTGTGCTCGTCTATATAGCACACTGTGCACGCTTACAATTTTAATTTGAGATCGCACATAGTCTGAGTCTCATATTTTCGCTTCGAGTTTTTGCCCCGGAAAATTGGTAAATGGGAAAAGAGATGGCCCGGAATGTAGAACAAGGCAAACTGCTACCGGGGAAGAAAGAAAAAATGAACACGAAACTGCGGCGGCATCTTTCGACACCTTTTGCTTTCATTATTAATTTCAACGTTCCTTTGAAACGGGGTGCGTGTCATTTATGTAATCATCTCGAGGTGGACTCGGACAACAGGGATCCCCGACGACGTGACTGTTTAGCACAACTCACCACCGACTCAAAGTACATCAGAATTTTCAGTGAAAGTGGGGTTTTTTAATGGGGTTTTATGTAAATCGTACGTCCATCGTGATCGAATGAAGATTGAGTTATTGATGCAGCTTCGAAGAGCGCGAGGGATGAGACCTTCGGAGTAGTTGCTCCGCCTCCTTTCCTATAGCGCAAAAAGAAACGGACAATGCCTAGACGTGCAAGAATTTTCAATTTTTAATGTTTTCTTTCAATTTTTGTTCAAATGCATGCATTCTTTACGTTAGAATGGCTCGGCGATAAAATTTGACACTTAGTGGCAGCGTCAATCATTTTTTCATTCTGAGAACCGCGTCGCTATAAGTACATGTACGCATGTAAATGTCCATGTTGAGTATCTTGAGTGTCGACTATTCTCTCAGTTTGTTTTATTTTATTTTATCAGTTCTTTAATTTTATATCAAAATGACGTCAAGAGAAATTAAAATAATTAATCCGTGTCGAGAGCTTCGAAATTTGAGTAAAACTATCAGAAAAATTACTTAATGACTTCATTTATTGTGTCCAGTTGTTTAACTTGTTTTCAACTGCACATTGAGTTTAAGAAATCTAAACAATTCCTTCTGCGCATTATAATTTTAGCGATTATGGTCTTTTTTTAAAAATTATAATTCACTGAAGTGACGGGTCACAACAGGAA
Organism: Mycogona germanica; assembly: GCA_034698785.1. Lineage (NCBI taxonomy): Eukaryota > Metazoa > Arthropoda > Diplopoda > Chordeumatida > Chordeumatidae > Mycogona > Mycogona germanica. The sequence continues at coordinate 3,718 of JAQGBY010000366.1, read as the reverse complement.
GATTCTGTACCCCTCTCAGTGCTTAGGCTTTATGTGAGAGGCACATTTTTACCAGTACCCCGAGCCAAAGCCCGCGCCGGGAATCGAACCCGGGACCACCGTCTTATGTATTTAATAAGGCGCCAAATTCGACAGTGAATAAATATTTTCGGTAAAGTTACCGAATTTTTTACAGGTTTTTTTTGTTGATATAGAATTAAGTCTTTACCCTTAGTTTTCATAAAATAGGAGTAAATTGTGAATCGGAAGTGGCGAAAATGTTCCGGAAATTCTGAAATTCATTTTGTCAGGGAACTGACGCACACTCGACTACCACTGTCGCCACTGAGAGCTCTTACCGGTAAACTGAAAAAAGTCCAGTATGTGCACCCTGGTGCATTGAGGGTCGTATGTTATCACACGAGCGGAGTGTGACGAAATGTCGAAAATCCTAAATGTCACGCTTAAAAGTCAGCAACCATATTGAAAAGTAGGCGGAATAACAATAATAAAAACAGCAAGAAAAAATGGCTTTCAGAGAAAGTGCCATGTTTAATCCGCGAGACGAGATGGGAATTTGTAATTCTCCGAATATATGCTCGTGTGCATAAAGCAATTTGACCCTTTTTTCTCACCCCGCTTTATTCACGCTAGCATTTTTACTTTTTTTTTTTAATAGACAGTTCGCCCCAACTCTGAGAAAGTGGATAGCACGAAACTTAGCGACTATTCTCGTTTCATTGCCTCGTTAAGATGGAAATACGACAATGTGACTGTAAATCCCAGATATCGAGCACATTCAGGATTGACTTTTACTCGCTTCTCAAAAAATTGATCGTCGTCAACGCACCCCTACTCCAGCACGTTGGAGTCAAGCATACTTGACTAGTCTGAACAGGCTATTAGGATTACTCTGTATACTTTAAATCGCAATTCTCAACATTTATATGCCAGTACAGTTCGAATTCAGGATCCCGCCGACAGGTTAAAAAGTTTAAACTCTTGATAGATTGATTGCCTTGTTGCTTCAGGTGAACATTCTCACCTGCCGTTTCAATCGTATGCCAATTAGTTTCAAACTCGGGAACCTTTCAGTAAAACTGTTGATGTACGACTACCAATGACTAGGAATTATTGATATGAAATTATTCATACTCTCAAGGATCTGTTATTTTCAAAGCGCTCGAAATTCATTCATTCATACGATTAATTTAGTTCGTTTTTTATTTTGACGCTTTCTTCCCTGCATATAGCTATGTCGGGTTTTAAATATAATAATATATAGTAATCGTCATTTTGGCGAATCCATTTCTTAAAAAATCCATTTGTAATTCTGCAATTTGTCTATAATGCTATATACGCACTTCTTTGATTTATCAAGCGGCATTATTGTTTGTTGGCATTTGACTTTCGTGCACCAAAGTTTGGGAGCTGCCAAAACCGCTGCCCGCTGCCAATAATTATGCCACATATCTGCTGGATATCTGCGTATACATTGCACTATAAATTCCGAGGGGGTGGTGGGAATCACCAAATTTACCTGGACCAGACGATGAGGTCGTCGGGCCTCTATTGAGTTGATCGGCGCAGACAACCAATGACCTACTTTGAATGTGAATTAAATAGCATTCTTCCAAAGATATATACATGAAAACACGTACATATCTGCTTATGAGTCTGGTTAGAGGAGCTCATATCCTATACAGGTTAGGCGAGAGACGCATTAATATGTGCTGATGATTTACATATATTGGTAGCCAGCGATATTCCTCTTATCTCACCACCTAACCTCTGATGACCTATTTGCCATTGATCTCACCTCCGATAAATCTCTCAGAGAGAGCGCTGCGGATACTTTTAAGACCGATCCAATGAATAATCTAATCTTTAGCCTATTTTCGTATGCATTTTCATCCCCGTTATTTGATTCATAGGGATGATGCATCGGTAATAAAACTTCTTTTGAATTCACTAACTTGCTCACAAATATGCCTGAAAAATTAGCATACTCTATGCTGCGCATCATACATAATTTTTATTTAAAAGTGAAAACGTGTTATTAGGCGCGTTATTCGCCCATCTCACCCCATAGTGACACAATTAAATGAAATTGACACTGGATGTGCCGCAAATTATATGGTTAATCGCAACTAATTTCGGGTCTTTATATTGTTGCGTTTCTAAGATGTGAATTTAATAAACAAAATAAATACTGTTATCTACCAGCATTTAGGGGAGGGGGACTGAGAGGAAGGAAGCTGCAATGAGTGTTGTCGTAGTTGGGACAAAAGGATGGGTTAAGGACGTTATAACAACAAATATGATTGCGAACTTTGCTTTCACTTTCCAAGATCATTTGGTCACAAGGAGGCGCGACAGTTGTAAAAATGTTTGTCGGTGAACTATCGATAGTTTAAGATTATTCGAATAATTCGAATAAGATCCTTCGCGAAGTCGAGTCCTTTGGTTAGGGAATTAATATATTGACGCTGAATAATACGCAGTTCAACACATGGTATTTTTCTAGTTTAATTTTAAATTAACACGATAATCACATGTTTGTCTTAATCACCCGTTGTTCTCCTGCCTTCTACCCGTGCGTATCTTTGGTTTAGGCCCTATAATAAATCTGCGGTTCTTATCCTTCAGGAATGTTTTTTATAAATTCAAAATTCTATTATCGTCGAGCTTGCATTATTCACTCAATGGCCTTTTTTGTAGTAAAAATAAAAATGCATTTCTTTGTTGTTGCATTTTTGCAGTATGCACGCAAATGCCGTTTCATCTCGCTCAGATGATGTTCCGACCACCTTTTTGACGACAATGACCACTTTTTATAGCCCACAAATGGTGAAATACTGTTTTTCTCTCTCGGAAAGATATCGATAGTCCGTTCATCTTGAGGTTTCTCTTATTTCAACCCACATAAACCGGTGCCTTTGAAAATTGAACTCGGCTGCACTCGCGTGACAACTCAAACTTTCTTGGTCGCGAATGGGTCGTCGAATTTCTGTATCGGGGAATGGCGGCCACGTGTCGTTCGTCCTCAGAAATCTGATTCCCATCCCATGTCCACCTCGTCTCGTGTGCGCGCGCACAACAAATTGGGGTCATTAAAAGGCGCGTTTGCAACGAGAATATGCCGCATTTCTTTTGTACCTCTGGAAGACGTTTGCCCATAAACAACTGTGAAAGCATCAAGATTTTCTTGTTTGTTTGTCTGCTGGCCAGATAAGAAAAGATTTCGTACATGGCTGACATGGCGATCGACCAACTTTGAACTGTTGTTAACCGGGTACTGAGCAAACTAATGTGGGCAGAGAACGGAGATTAGTTAGCCGTTATCGAGTTCCAACATCTTAACGAGGACTGGCATAAGATGTGACGTGAGGGTTTCTAGTTTTCATTAGGCAAATCAAAGTTCTTTGATCTGCGGGTGGGTTGGGGGTGGAAGACTGGCTTTTATCTTCGGATTTGCCACGGCTCGTGTGGTTTTTGTTATGGTCAGCCGGCATGCAGAAATGGCTGTGATCTGAGCGGAAGCTAGAAAGAGCATAGAAAAACTGTACACTACATTGTTGAAACAGAACTCATAATTTTTACTCATGTTAAAGTGACCAACTTATGATACTTACAAGAGCGGTTCCCGGCTTTGCATGGGCTTACAGTAACCACCAATGAAATAAAAAATTAATTGTTTAAATTTACCGGCTATTTTACGTTTGAACGATGACACGCG
>JAQGBY010000365.1:0-47603 GCA_034698785.1 Mycogona germanica | reverse complement strand
ATTGTGTGCACGAGGTAGTGTGACCGAGCCATTTAACCGGAAGCCACAGCAAGGCGTGGCCCGGGTCAGCTAGTTAAAAATAAAAAAACAGGACGCAGTAATTTAATTTTCTAAAACATTCTATTCACAAGTTATACAAAGCGTACGCACTTCACAGTATTATTAATTAATATACACGGTATTGCAAGCTTACATTCCATAATTTATCCGATATTTGAAATCAGGTGCACATACACTTTACCTTTGACGCACCAACAGTGATGGCAGAATACATATTTTTTATTAGTAGATGATAATAATAATTATTAATCATTTTGATATATGTCTAATTATAAAACATTTCACTCAGTAAAAAAATGTAGAAAAAGTACGTAGAAAAAGCTAATTTTTCTATGACATCATTTTGAAATTACTGTAATTATTTTCAATTTCGCTATTTGCTAATTTCGCAAGTATCGCAGACATTTTCAGAATTGTACCTCGTATGAGATACAATTAGTAAATATTTTAATCTCTTTTGAGTATTGCATTTTCAAATTATTTTCTCTGTGCACAAGAAATGTATATTTTCGGAAAAATCAGACGAATAGAGATTATAAATGTGCAGGAGGAGCACACCGAGATGAACGTTAAATTGTTAACAAACTTTCATTTATTTAATAACATTAGAGTGAGGAAATTTAATTAATCAGTTACACTTTAATACTACTTGCTCTTATTAAACAAACAAAATAAAATAAATCGGCAATTTTATTTAAATGTTGTCTAAAAATAATTAATGTGAGTAGGTCAACTTGATCGACATTAATGCACTGTGAACTGCATCTCCACAATGCATTTATTGGTAAGTTATTCAACAAAATAATATATATATGTATAATTAATTGCTAAATGAAAATGGCTTTAAATAACTTGGTTATCTCAAAATTGAAAGTGTTACGAGTACAATGTTGAAAACAAGTATAAGTTCTAAAAGTAATTTTAGAATATTGTTGTTACATTCTACATTCGATTATTGTATAACTTAAAAGCATCAGAATTGCCTTATTCAAACCGCGGGGCATATGTACAGGGGTTTCTCCTTAACAGGAGAAAAAATTGAGCTCCTTCTGCTTCAAATATTAAGCGGCTTTTTACGTTTTAAAATCTATTTACAAGCTTACATTTGTTAAAATACGCATGGGAAATAAAGAACTGCCACAAAACTTGCACGTAAGAAGTTCGTCAGGTTTTCTTTCAGGATCACCTCTGATTGCAAATGACTACAGGCATTACGAACGTGAGTCTATATATATATTCCGATCATTAAAAACCCTTTTAGCTCACCTTTATCAACCGTCCATGCCAATGCCCAACGAACGATCCTGCCACAAATGCAAACTAGCCAACAGCCATTCCCAGTTAGGAGGACGAGAATGGATTAACCCAATTGTTGGGGAAGGGGTCCACCAAGTGAGAATAAAATCCATCTACCCTTAACCACATCCTTGTTAATCTCCCTAGTTTAACAGGAATACATTTATATAACTTTTTACACTAGTAGATTGCAAGAAAAACTGAACAATATTGAAATTGATCTTCATACATCTACTCCCTAACGAGAGCACCCATCGTTGAAAGTTCTTTGAGCTGCTTACTTTGAATTTGAATGACTCACTTGAAACAGGATAAGCTAATATTATGTGGCACTCGTTTTTAAATTAAGGGTGGCGGCTTGAAACATTAAACTACACACAGTCATGCATGCACTAAGATTACTTTTCGTTCGTTTAAAAATATCGCACCCCGCAAGTGCAATATGAAACATTCTCTCAAATAGGGTTAACACAAATAGTTCTAGCCTTCGTATTTTGACGTCTTTTCTGAACGTTCGTAATTATAATACGACTTTCGTTGATATCGATTTCCAGACGGCTCATCATCATAAATCTGTTTGCTGAGCACCCGGTCGGTTCTGGTAGGTGATGGAAGTGACTGCTCACTCGTTTCCGAATAATCACAGCTATTCTGTAAGTCAAAATTGCACACACACACATTCATTTCAATAAAAATTAAGTGCGAAATGTATTCCTGATGACATGAGCCACGAATTTGCATGAATGTATTATAGGAGTTCCGAGTATAGTGTGGACTGAAACAACTCAAAAGCTAATTTATGAATTACTAATTTTTGAAACATTACACAAATATTTTCTCTTAAGGATAATATAAAAATATTTCACTTACATCTGTTATGTTCTCGTCATGATCCGTACCATCCAAATCCTATAAAATATAAATGTTTACAAATTTAACATTACACCGTCACATCTCGCTGTGCTCAAGTGTACTGTGAGTCTGTGATCGAATCGCCCTGAAGCACAAAAAGAATTTGAAATTGTAAAATATATTTTATTAACCAAATTATCATATTTACATAGTTGCAGTGCATTTACAAATTCTGAAATTTATTATATTCTTTGAATTTCGCTAGTAACATCACTTATCATTGAAAGCGAAAAAAAGAGAGATCGTTAGCAAATAAAGAAGGCGGTGCGTCATTTGGCTGATTTAAGCTTTGAAATATTTTCAACTCACCGAAATAATTATTTAATTGTTTCTCTAAATCAAGAATAATTCACAAAATGGATTTTCAAAGAGCTTACGCCTGTTTGGGTCAGAATAAACTGCCTATTTAACTAGGGCACCTTTATATTGATGATTTTGATAAGTTAATGGATCTAATACATTTAGCACCCGAGACGGGCGGCTCGTTTACGCATTTATAGGTGTATATGTCATACCTCATCATTTCTGGTGTATCTTGACGATCTTCCCTTTGAACTAGAATAATAACTTCCTGCTCCCAGATGACGTGTCGCGGGATGCACAGTTGTTTCATCACAAGACCTAACTTCGGAGACAGTTCTATAAAAGCGTAAAGAGAATAATTTCATTCTTTCATAACTTCATATTTCTGCCTACACTTCTCCATAACAAAAATAAACGCGCATGGTCGGAAGGTTAAGCAGTGTGGTCCATATATTTGATTATTTTATTTTTTTAGTACAGAATATTTGCTATGATCAATTTGGTGCGAATATCAGCAATCCTCATCCAAAGTTTTCCATTCTCTGCAATCACATTTACTTTCGAAATTACTGTGTACTCACCTTGCGCCATATCTGCCAAAGCTGTTGGCGTCGTAGCGATCGCTGGCGTCATCGTAGTCTTGATCCAAGTGTTCGTTGCTCTTGATCACTTTGGAGTAAGACTCCGTCTCCCGCCGCTCCGATCGATAAGCTCGCTCCGCTCCGCCCGCGCTCATGCCGCCCGCTCTGTAGCGAGACGCCGATGACGAGGCCACCGCTCCTCCGCGCAGGTCATCGTCATCGTCTTCGTCGTAGCTGCGCTCCATGCGCGCTCCTCTCACCGCTTCCACCACATCTCGGGCATCGTAGTCCCGCTCCTCTCGCTGCCGGTACTCGTATTCCCGCTCAGCCGCACTCATCGCACCACCGTCACTATCGCGTGACTGCTCCAGGTAGGCTCGGCTGGACGATGCGCCGCCGCCGCCGCTACGCATTCCTCCGCCGAGGATGGCTCCAGATGAGCCGGAAGTGATGCGGCCGTGAGCGCCACCGCCTCCACGCTGAGTGTTGCTGCTGCTTGACTTGTGCTGCTGCTGCTGTTGTGAGCTCTCTTCCTCCTGAATGTGAGAAGAGTAGCTGCTCACGTGTTGACTGCTGCTGCCGTGTTTGGCTTTGGCACTGCGGCCGCCAGTGTGGACTGCCACACCACCGCCGCCACCTCCTCCTCCTCCTTCTCCACCTCCGGAAGCGTAGGTGTAGCGGTCTGATAGTTGTCGGGGGGGAAAAAACCAATAATGAACTGGCGAGAATTGAAACTGTGTTTAGAAAATCATCGAAATCGGAAAGCAATAGTTCTTCAATATCAATGTATTCCGGAATAAATTCTGGGAGCGTTTTGTCACGCATTTGCACAAGTTAATCATTTGGAATATCGATTTAGAATTCCACTCGATTACTATGGCGCCCAATGTGCATTTAAAATTTAAAATATACATTACTAATTGTATAGCCAAACCAGCTATTTTAATTAATAACCATTTAAAACAATGATCTGAAGAACCGAATGTAAAAGTTAACTATTTTGTTTGAGGCACCCGAGAGAACAGAACTTAGACGGAACACACATTTGAAGCTTCTTACCTGACTCAAATTGCATTTCCAATATAATTTCCATAGAATGCATTCCAAGCAGAATATGATAGGTTCCATTAACATAAAGTAATTATTTCCTTGATAATTTTGAATATGATATTATGAAAATGCTTTTTTAAGTTTCAATCACAGTAGTGCAGACGTTTCTGTACCCCTCTTGGTGAATGTGGACGAAAATAGTCCCCTCACATACGTGAGGGGACCATTTTCACCCGGACCCAGGAAACGAATTATCGAGATTCCGCGCCGGGAATCGAACTCGGGATTGCCGATCGTTATACCGACTGGGTTACGACGAATAGTACAGATACAACGATTGAAACTATTTTATACCTGAGGTCGACCCATGGTTGACGTTGACCGACGAGCTTCGCGATTGCTTGCTAGCGGCCGCTGCTGCCGCCAAAGCCGCGCCACTCCGACTAATGCCTGACGTAGAACCACCGTAAGCTGCCGACGAACCCATTTCAGCGGAGGTGGCGCCACCACCCCTTTTATAGTGTTTGTGCTCCGAACGATCAACTGTGGCTGACTTGATGTTGCTTGACGAAGAATGCGCCTGCTGGGAGCGGGATTTGCTTGAACTGGGCATGGTGGCAAATGAGCTGCTCTCCTTGGTCAGGCCACCACTACGACGTTGCTGTAATAGAGTAACAAAAATGTTAAAGTTATTTTACGTACTTGTGGATGAAGTGAAATATGACGACTTTGAAAATACATAAGATCATATGGACATATTTTACTTACTGCTCGTGCTTCGCTCTCCAGAATGTCGATAAGTTTGTTTTCTGCAGACATCATTTCGTTGGTGTCCGATCGATGTAGAATGTTCTCGGTCGATGACGAAATGTACTGTCAAAACAACATTAAAGATTTACATTTACTAAATTAAACTTAATCATGCATGTGGAATAACCTTCCTGAATTTTAAGTTTTAAGTTTGTTGAGAAGGATTAGGATTTTAATAAGAAATCATAGTTTTTAGAAAGCACGCCGTTTTAATCGACTACAGGGAGTGTAATAAAAAAGGGATTTGACTCAAATTTACACAAACAAGGAAGTTGTCAATACAGAGTAGCTTTTTTTTTCTCTTTATTTTTTTTTTGCGTAATGCTCGATTAATACGCGTAAATATGCCCGATTTGTTACCTGTTTTTGGTGTTGATGTTTGGCTCTCGGAATAACTACCGCAGGCACATCGGCGAAACCGGATAAGCTGCGCTCATCGTAACCCATACTGCTACTCATCATTTTGCTGTTTTTCTTACTTTGACTTTCGGCAGTCGCCCGGGCCTACAAATTCAGATAAAAAAGAGATATCTTGATGTAGCACGCCGGACTTGCTGTCTAGATTAAATGATGAATTCTGGACAGGCCGAATGAATCGCCATTGCTGTCTATGCTTGTCAATCAATTCACTTAGAATGCAAAGAAATTGTGGGTCTTCATGCGACTAAATAAGTCGTCCGAATTTTCAGATTAGCGCACAACCGAATAAGTCAACTTAAATTACCCCGAAGGCGTCGGCAATGTGCGCGAATCTGCTCTGCTCGCCACTGCTATCGCTGGCCGAGTCCTCGGTGATCATGGCCTTCTTGTCCAGAGTGCCGGCACCCTCATCGATGGAGCCACCGATTCGAGGGAACACGCCTCCGGCACCGCCGGCCGCCACCGCCACGTTGGTGGCCCTCTTACTCCTTCCCTTGCCACAGCAGCCGCCTGGGCAGCAGCGACCCATGCCGCAGCAGCCTCCCTTCCGGCAACAGCAGCACCAGATGAGAAGAGGCAACAAGAGCAGAGCCAGCAAGAGAGGTAGGATGATTGCTAGTGCTGTGCCGAGAGATAAACAGTAGATGTAATGAAGCACACTGAATATTCTTTTGCGACTTCAGCTACCCTCCAAGTCAACTCTTTAAATCTATGAGTTAGCTTGGAGTCTAAAAGGTTAGAAATGGTCGTTAAATAAAATTAATTATCGGGTAACGAAAACGGCTTACCTAGACCATTGATCTGGCAATTCGAACCCAGATGCCACGGATAACACTGACATGTCAACATTCCGTCTTCGTCTTTTACACATTCACCTTGGAAGTTGCAAAAGTCACATACTGCGCTTGCGAGAGGTTCAACTGGATAAAAGGAACACGAGTATAAATCAAATTAAATTAATTCTCACCATTCACACAATATCCATATAATTTAAATCACAAACAAACGACCATATAAAGTTAACGACGATCAGAGCATAAACGTGTAATTTAAAGCTACTGTACTTACCTCCACAAGCGCGTCCGGGATATTTGGTATCCAAATCGTACAATTGCTCAGCACATTTACACTGGAACGACCCATGAGAGTTGGTACAGGTTGCATTAGGATGACAATCGCTGAAATCCTTGCTGCCACATTCGTCAAAATCTGGAATGGGAGAGCAAAGAGTTATACGTATTTGTGCCCCTAATAGTAATAATACTTATCATATATTTTTTAAATATTATGTGTTGTGTTTCAATTTCAGACATCTTTATTTTTATTTCTGATTATGCTATCATATTACCTCGAATGCGAAGTCCAGAAGCTGTGGGATTGCCAATGACATCGGTGCCTCCCAGACTACCATTGGCTGACTGCATAGTGCGCGCTAGCTCGTCACGAATGGTGGCCTCATTGACCACTTCGCTCTGGCGCACGTGAACGACCATCCGAACAATCACCCCATGGAAGTCGGGATTGGTGAGGCGGGCGTCTGTGAATCCGATCACTTCGCTGCCGCGGAATGCCTGGGAAACCTTCGTGTTGCCATATGCTCGTTGCAACTGTGTATATATTAAGACCACAATACTTAAAAAAGCTTCGTTCACATGCCCTGCAATTCACCACGTATTAAACTTGTACCGCGACGGCAAAATTAATTTTGTCCTGACAAGAGCACGGACCCGTTTCAGTAAATAAAATTTTTCAACAATAGCTTAATTCGCTTCATTTCCGTTAACTTATCGCAGTAAAATATATCACTTACCCCGAATTTACACTTCTCAGACAAATCTTGGAACTCCTTTGAATTGTAACTCCTGAAGCCGTCGGTATAGACAATCTCCTTGTCACCTTTCTTCAGCAAATTCAGCAATAATTCGTAGGTCATGACAGCTATAAAAATCAAGGGAAATAATCACATTATTAAAAAAAACTATAATTTGTTTAAAGTTTTATTTTGCATAATAAATGTTCAAAAATGAAGATTTAACAGTGTAAGTTTTTAAAAGATACTCATAAAATTAAAATCGAACGTTGACCGAAAACGGGGAAATATACAGTATGCATAAAAAAGGATAAACGTTTTTTTGAATTAATTTATCAAATCGCATGAAAAAATTTGACGATAGAATAATAATATACGAACATTTTGGTTATTTCATTTTTTGCTGATTATTTTTCTTTCCCATATTGCACAGACTCGAACTCGTGCGCGCCACTTTTCGTTTGTTCCAGACGCGTAACCTGTTAGTTGTGCGTTTCAGACACTTTCTCGAAACATTTCAGATGACAATCTTGTTTGATTATTTGTTAAATAGATATCTGATGGTGGAATTCTTAGTCTGTTTGTAAGTTCTTATTGTAAAGAGTGTGATTGTGATCGATCCCATGACCGCCACTTTTTCACTGACGCGTCAATGACGCTTTGATTTAATTCATTCCACGACTGCTTGATTTCAGTTGTGATATCTTCAGATATACATGTATGTTTATCATCTGTCTTCTGAAATGTTTCAAGAAAGTGTCTGAAACGCGCAACTAACAGGTGGCAGTAAAATTTGAGCGTCTGGAACAAACGAAAAGTGGTGTGCGTGGAATTGGAACTGCACATTGGAAAGAATAATATTCAACAAAAAATGAAATAACCAAAATGTTCGTATTATCATACAATTTGAGGTAGGTAGGTGTTCTTTTTTTGGAACACACACACTGTATTTGAATAGATCAGGTGTGGCACAAATTGCTACATTGCATCTACTACTATGAATATCATATTTATATTTTGAAGGAGTGTTTATTAAATCCGGGTTCTAGTTTCAAAATATGAAGCAATAATAATCAATTTTTCTGCTTGAGGTAAGTGCCACTTACGTTCGCATCGTCTTGTTTTGTCCACTCTTGCAAAACCAGCTCTGCAATCGCATCTGCGCTTTTCTTGGAAGAAACGGCATGTTTCCAGCTTGGTGCCATCACAGTTAAGATTGCACTGATTACGAATTCCGAAGACCGCTGTGCCACTTAAACCACCCGCTTCGCCTCCTTGGGCAACCGAAGTGGAGACAGGTGGGACTATTTCGACGTCACCGGTGCCTACATTGATGATACCAATGCTTCCCACATCCTTTCCAGCTGATCCGTCCCCCACAACCACAGTCTCGCCAATCTCATGCCTCGAGGTGGTAAAATCTGGCCGTACACCAACCGAGATGCCATATTCCACGGTTCCATCACGAGTTGCTGTCACACCTCCTCCAACACCAGCACCACCTCCACCCACTGCACCGCTATCTACATGCACAGTGAACAATCCAGGCTGGTCAGTAACCGCAGGTTGGATGACGTCTGTGATTGTGTTCGCAGAAAGATAACTGGTGAACGTTCGCTGACCACCCACGATTGTCAGTACCATCGTTCGAGGAGAGAGAGTTGTGGTGAATGGGAATCTTCTTGTTTCGGGAAAACCATCCGAAAATATGACCGATGTTCTTGTCCCAATCACGGTTCTAGCAGTTGCTTCCAGTCTTGTGACGAACTCGGTTCTAAGTGGCGGAGTTGCACCTCCCCCATCTGGAGCAGTGCGAATTACGGAGTCTCCACTACCGGTAGTGACAGCACCACCTACATACTCTCGCTCGATACCTCCTACACGTATATTTGTGACTTCTCTTCCTGGCTCGGTCACAGTGAAGAAGGATGGAACAGTTTGTGTGATATATTTGATAATTGTTCTAGCTTGACCGTCAATGGTCTCAGTGACAGTAACCGTTTGAACAGGTGCAGCAGTTTGCTGGGTTCTAGTTCTTGTTCTGAGTAATTTTGTCCCCAGTAGGGTCCTAGTTGCACCATTATCAACGTAGAGCACAGTTCGGGAGCCATCAAGAACCCTGTACCCAGTTATGTCACCCTCAGGGAGTCGTGTCACAAAGCCTGGGTTAGAATTACCAATGGCCGTTGGTCTAATATTTCCAAAGCCCGCACCCTCTGCACCCTCGCCTGATTGCTCTCCAAGTAGAACAGTTCTTGTGATTTGTGGCACCACTTGAGTGTATGTTACGATATTACTTGTAATTGATGGGGCCCCACCTTTCAGGTATGTAGTGAAATAGGTATATCGAGTGTAATAAGTGGCAAAACCAGGTTGGGGGTCTATAAGACTCGGTTCCAATTGACCACCTCCCTGATTCCTGTCTCCAGCACTTCCAGCAGCAACACCACTACCACCACCAGCGACAGATCCTGCTGCAGCAACACCTCCTCCACTACCCCCAGCAGATCCAGTAGTGACTACCATGACACCATCTCTGGTAGCAGCTGTTGGTACGATGGTGTCAGTGAAGGGTGCAAATGTAACTAGCCTCGTTGACGTTTCTGCCCTGCTATTAATCACTGTATCCTGACCAGCTATGGAAGTTGTGTAAAAGAAGTAGGTGGTAAAATATGTCCTGGTCGCAATTTGCTGTAAATCTTGGGTCACTGTCGTTGGGGTAAGAGTAATTACTTGGGTGGACGTCTCTTGTCTATCGAGCAAGACCGCTGTAGACTGGTCAGTTAGCTCGGTTAAAAAGTGAGTCACAGTGAAATGGGTTTGTTCATCCTGACGAACAACATGTTGGACTGCAGATCCACGAATTCCAACTAGAGCCCCTCCCTCTTGTTGCTGACTTGCTGCTCCATCACCAAGTGTGGCCTGTATTACGCTGGGATCTGAAGGTAGTCCGGTCGTTGCAGCTGTAATTTGCCCTCCATCAATATTTGAAATGCCAATATCAAATCTATTTCGAAGTCTTGTGTTTGTGGTCAAGACTGGATGTTGATCTAACTGCAGGCCATCCACTCTTCTTATGCCGTTGTCTTCATGGGTTCTACTCTTGTCATCATTTTTCAGGGACACACTAGATACTCCAACTGAATCGAAGTGTTGATTAGATCCACTGCCAGCTCCAGTTGCCCTGGTAGACCCAAACGTTTCAATTGTCAGTGTCTGTCGAGTACCACCCTCCAGGACGGATGTGGCCTGAATTGGAATGGGTCTGATGACAACGACCTCAGATGCAGTCTCTTCTCGAGTGCTTACAACGGGACTTCCACTGATGTAAGTTGTTGTATAGAATGTGTGGGTTGTATAATAGGTTGTGGTGCTTGGTTGAAATTGAATTGGTGCTGTCTGCTCTTCTTGACCTCCATCTACATCCAAACGATGCACAGCAATGGGATCAGTGCCTGTTACAAAGTCGATCACAGGATTGGCTTCTTGTAACCAGAATGTTGACAGTGTAGTACGGGTGCCTTCTACAATTGTAGACACTGACGGATATCTTGTAAAACCTATATTGTCACTGTCACTTCCAATTAGTGATACAGTAGATATTGACGCTCTATTCTTTTGTGGGCGAGGTGGTCTTTTAAAGAATATTGTTGAATGTCCTTGGTGAACTGATGTAATTGTTGTGACAGAAGGAGCAATTGGCTTTGTTGAAAATGTTTCAGAGCTTTCAGCTACAGTCCCTGTTGATGACAGGGAGGTGGTCGCTTCAGTCAATATAGAACTACCCTCTGCTGAATTATCTGGTAAATTCTCAGATCTTGATGTTATTGGTGTAAAACCCTTTTCTGTGGTCCCTGGGCGAAAACCTTGATTGAACATGGGCTGCATTGAAGGGTGCAGTAGCATAATTGGATTGTTCTCAAATTCGTCACTGGATGATTGGATAGTTGCTGGTGCTGCAATACCCTCATCAACATGTGGCTGCTGTTGCTGATTCATTAGATTGAGTACAATTCCAGGGTGTGGCATGGCAAGTGGTGGCCCATCTACTCTTGTAAATCCTTCAACACGATGAACATGTGTTGGATGAATAGCAAATCCTGGATTCCTATTTCTGCTAGCACCTAGTCCACCTACAGGGATGAAATTGGGCTCCTGAATTCCTGAAACTGTTGCTCCCATTGGAAGTCTATCTACCAAATTGGATTCCTTGTTGTTCACATTGTTGATGTTTATATTGTTACTGTGATGGGGAACTTGATTATGTATTTTATCAGAGTCATTTCGATTAGCTATTATTGCAGGAATAGCGTGAGCGATATCAAGATTTCCTCCCGTGTTTGCAGAACCAGCTCCCAAAGCCAAGCCTCCATTAATTAATAGACCAGCTAATCCAGTAAGCATTGGCCCAATGTTAAATCCGGGGCTATGACTGACATTGGCTGGCTTGGGTGTGCTTGAGGGAACCATATTTAATGCATCAACAGATGTTGCATTGTCTCCATCACCATGTTCTGGAATACTATCTTGATGACTCGATTCCTCAGCTATTATAGTCCCTTTTGTTTCATTATCTGAGCCAGTATTAAATGAATTGAATGCTGGAAATGTGCTTGACTGAATTGTTGAAACGGTTGACGATTGCGGATCCATGGTGTTGGCAAGTGTTGGAGATGGCTGAATTATTGACATTGTTGCCACATTAATGCTGGAACTATCAAGTCCAAAGGCCTTGCTCGAAATTAAGTCTAGTTCTGGGGCAGGCGATCTTCCAACTAAAACTTGAGAAGATGAAGCATCTCCAATTGCCAATGCAGATGTTGCCTGAATTTTTTGTTCAGTGCCTGTAGCTACATTTGTAATGGTCTCTTCACTGCTCGAAATGACAGTTTCTGTGCCTTCCAAATATGTTGTGAGATAAGTAAACGTAGTATAAAAGGTTTTGAGTCTTGCTATTGAAGAAAGGGAAGGAACAATCGCAGTTCTGCTAGATGGAGCATGAGATGACTTGCTTCTTGACTCAAGAGACGACTTGCTTCTTGACTCAAGAGACGACTTGCTTCTTGACTCAAGTGTTGACTTGGTTCTTGTCCCTTGAGATGACTTGAATCTCGAATCTTGGGATGGAGAAATTTGAGTAAAAGATGTTTCAACTGGGCTTTGTGTAGCTCCAAAGGTGCTTGCTTGTGAGATGGTTGGCTTGATTCTTGAAGAAATCGAGCTTCCACCCCTTCTTGAATTGTCATCCACTGTTTCAGTCACAACATTGGATTCTGTCACTCTGTTGCTGGTTATAGTGGTCTCGCTTCCCTGGAGGAAAGTGGTAAAGTAGGTGAACGTGGTGAAGTAGGTTCTTGTTACCATTGATGGAGTCTTTGTGGAAGTTAGAGATAAGGGCTTCGTTTTGGAAATGCTTGGGTACAGAGATTCTGTTACAATGTTGGAAGTGACCTCTGTTGCACTGGTTACTGTCGTACTGTCTCCCACCAGATAAGTAGTGAAATATGTGAATGTAGTGAAATAAGTCTTAGTGGCATAACTAACCAGACTGTCAATCAGTGATGACTCAGGATTTTTACTTATACTAGTTTCACTCTCAACTTCCTTACTTGATGGTTTGTCATTAATGACACTAGGTTCCATGGTAAATTTTGACGTGGAACTTGAGGGACTAATCGTTATATCTCCAGCTCTTGTAGGAAATATTGGTGCTTCAGTAACAATAACTTGATTTATGATTTCTTCCGATGAGTGAATAATTTCTCTTCCATTAACATAAGATGTACTGAAGTATGTTTCAGTTGTTGAAGTGGTTCCTGTTTCGAATTTGGTAGACATGGGCTTGTCGTCTGGCTGAAGTTCACTGGGATCAAGTACAATGATATTTGGTTTTACAGAAGTGTGGTTTACCACCACTTGGGAGGAATCAGCTTGGAATGTGTTATAGTAAGTGTATGTTGTGAACAATGTTCTTGTTAAGCTGCTGCCCAACAGTTCCGTTTTCATATCAGCCATTGACTTATCTTCTTGACTCGAAGCCAACGTGGTATTAGTACTGGCATCTTTAATTTCCATTCTTGTGTCAAGAGAACCTTCCTCTATGCCAACTTCTGTTTCAGGTACCCGCCTCTCTGATGCACCACCTTCATCAATGGCTTGCAGTTCTTGTTCCCCGGCCGCATCCATGTGACCCTCTTGTGGTGTCTCATCCAGGGGCTCTTCATCATAGGTTGTAAAACTATTTTCTGAAGGTTCTTCTTTTCCAATAGTTAGTGGGGCATCGACATCAGCTTCACTTGCATAATCATAAGTTACTTCCTCTGTAATTCATTGGAAAAGGAAAATCACACATGAATTTAACTTGCACGATTACACATGCATAGTTATTACGAATAAATCAATAAAGAAGATTGAAAACAGGCATGCAAATTATTTGTATGATCATAAGTTATAAACATTTTGGGTTTGCGTCCAGCATTCCGTTCATCCCTATCTAGTTATAAACATGTCTGAAGAGAGAAAAATACTGAATCTGAATTGATCATACCATTGTCGAATACATCTTTGATTACAACTTGTGGATCCTCTGAAGAAGCAACATCGTCTGTAAAATAATTAAAATTGGAAATAATAGTAATAATTAAATTGACATCAACACCCACTGCATTTGAAAGGTCATATTACTATATAACACAATGACAACTTAATAGCTAGCAGGAGTAATTATACAGTGCAAAAACAATACATGAATATAAACTATATCAGCAAAGGCCTAAACTTTACATTGTATCTCCTTTCTCTTTCGAAATGTTCAACGTATGATATATGTAAGAAAATGTACCTACAATTACATACATATGTGTTAAACCTACTATTTCGATTTAACTAAGAAAGAACGTGGCTTATTGATTATCGCATATTGAAATCCCGAGACACAATTTTATAGTGAATTACCTGGTTGCATAGTGGTTACCAATTCATCCATATAATCCGATTCAGTAGTATCAATCAATGATGGTTCTATATGCAAAACACGTATGTTGCATTAGAATTTGGTCAATTAACAATAATAAATGAACATCCAAGCACAAAACATATGACAAAAACTTAAGATTGCTATTTATTATTGCAATAGTTACGTGCATATAATTAGATAAATTGAAGGATTAAAAATTTATACTTTTAAATAATGCTGCCATAATTCCAGTTGTTATTTTTATTTATTTTTAGTAAAACGGCATTTTTGATTTGTAATTTACTTTATTAGTTATTGACCACAGTGCAAATCGGATGCCCCCAAAAGTGAGACATCGATGTGTTAAATTGCCTCCTTTATATAAGTATGATACAAAAATCATATCTAAACTCCATCTGTGCCTAAAAATGGAACGGCTAAATCGAAAATCTGAAGATTAAAAATGTCATCCAAAATTTTTGCCAAAGGATGCAAAAAACATTTGTAATAGATGGGTTCCGAACCCATGGTCCAACAAATTACGCTATTCAGTATTCACTGTTTAAGCAAAACTGTTAAAGTATGTATATGAAGATCAAATATGCGCGCGCGCGGTAACAAATATAAGCTCTTTAACTATTTTCTTAGATTTTTATTATATATCCAGAGTATTTGTATCCTTAGAAATTCACGCTGTGTTTCGTAACACAGCGCAGTTAATGAGAAAGATTTGTTAAGACGTCTGTATGATATTAAATCGAGAAAGGGTGAATTCGGGACAGCACCTAATGAAAGACGAACCGAGTGGCGAACTCGCTTTTATAATAATATTTTACTATTGTTTAAATAAAACTGGTAATTGCAAAAAATATAGAGTTTCGAACACACCAGGAGTTGAACCACGGATCTTTGGATTGCCGCACTGGACGGTCGCACGGAGAGCACTGGACCAGCAATTCAAAGACTCCAACATCCAAAGATTGAACTCCTGGTCTGTTAGAAAGTCTCTTAGAAACTGGCAATTTCTCAGTTTTATTTAAATAATAGTCAAATATTATTATAAAAGCGAGTTTGCATTATATTTAATCATATATTATTTCATATATAAGACCCAATAGATAATTCACCAAGACACAGACACGATATCCTGGCTGATTGATCTTAAATAAGGCATATATATCGATGTGTTAAGTTGAATATCGGCGTCTTACTTATGGGCATCACGATTTGCAGTGCATGTCACATACTATGTACTAATGGATTTCAAATAAGATACAAGTGCTATAACATTTGAACTTTAAGGTGTTCGAAGTAATTAAATTTCTTAACACGCACATTTTTATATCAATCAAAGAGCTTATTAATAAAAGCGTTATTGAAGATGGCTTCATAAAGTGGCGTACTCACAAGAAGTTAGATTTAAACAAAAAGTTGTCAATAAAATAAATGTCAGTGTATTTCCAAGCATATGTTAAAATTAAAACCATTTTATACAGTGTATATGTTAAACTAGTTGTAATAATATTAAATGAAAACAAAAAATTGTTATGTGGCTTGATTTCAGCTGAAACAATCGTTATATTTTTGAAAAAATGCATTATTCGAAACAAAACATAAAATAAATTAACAATAATAAGAAAATACTTAAAAAGCCAAAATATAAAAGCATTGTTGATGTTAATAGAGCACTCACCCAAAGTACTTGTCAAGGAAGACTGGGCAAGAGTAGAAGTAGTAGCAGAGGTAATAGTAGGCTCGGGATTAATCATAGATCTTGTTATCACTTCCGATACTGTCTTTAGGCTGGTCACGACCTCAGTGTCAGAGTTGATCACACGGGTGATGGAATATGTGAAAGTCGTATAGCGAGTTTCTAGTGGCAAAATTTCACTTTCACTGATGACCTTTGTTTTCATGTCACGCTCCTCTTCAGTGTCGTTTGTGCGTAAATCGCCATTGTCCTTACTAGATAGCGAGTCGGTGTCATTGTCACGTGAGAGGTCAATACTAGTACTTGACAGGGTGAACTGGGGACTGCTTGATATTTGCAGGACTTCCATAGATGGTGTGGGAGATACATTTAACAAGTAAGGAGCTGTCAGCAAGTACATTTCTGAATCATTAAGAGTGCGCAAGCTGGAGGTGCGTATACTCAATGTACGATAGCTAGTATCTCCCAAAAAGGGCACTAGAGTGGTGGTTGTATATGTCACATAGATAACATTTGTAGGCAACGGTTCAATAGTTGGTTTCTGTTTAAGCTTTCGTGATCCACTTTGTCCACTGAAACGGCTTGCATAATTGTTGTGCCCCAAATTTCCTCGGGTTCGACCATTGACTCTGCTGCCCAATTGTAATCGCAGCCGAGGCGTACTTGATTCAGCATCCGTCTTTTCTGTAGTGCTGGTAGAACCAAATGTTCTAGTTGTAGTGGTAGGGCGCTTACGTCTTCCTCGTAATGCTGGCGTGACAGTGACCGGTGGCGCGTCCACCAGCTGACTAGTTGTTAAATCGTCGCCATACGTAGGCGAAGGTTGAATATGAATGTTTTGCTGGATAATGTCTCGAGAAGACTTTACAATTTCATCCATTTCACCCATCACGTCTTGAGACTCATCATCATTTGCAAAACCAGATGCCAATTGGAATGAACTTGTGTCTGCTACAGTTGCACTAGGTCTTACTTTTGTTCGCATTCCGAATGCTTGGCTACTTGTGGCAGCAATGTTTAAAGACTCCCGTTCATTTAAGGGCTCCACAATAGCGTCTTGAACAATCGGCTCAAATGTGTCATGAGCCATGAAATCGGAAGAAAAGTGGTTCCCAAAATTCATTTGATTAGTGGAAGTTGTAAGAGTTTGGTCCGTTGTAAGCACTCTAGTCGGATTAAGTTCAGTTGTGGCGACAACACGTTCAGTTGATAACGACGAAAACATCATAGAAGAATGTGTGGATGGATTGGCCAAATGAATCAACGTATTCATAGCCATATTTACTTCTGTTGTAGTTCCTTCATACATTCGTGAACCAATGTTAACTGGTTTTGTATCATTGCTTATTACATAAACGCCATTGACCGGGTGAATGCCACTTTCTTGGAGAAGGACTGGAATTTCTGTTCCCGTGACAAATGATGTGGTGGTAATCTCTCTTTGTGAGTAGCGTGTGTTGTCATCATTTTTGAATGTGTACAGATAGGTGAAAACTGTTAGCAAGGTATGAGTTGGTTCACTTAAAGTAGGCAATACAATCACAGCAGGTGAAGATGCAGATGGTGCGAATTCAACAGGTGGTTCAGTCACAGCTAATGGTTCAGTAATAACATCAGAAGGACTTTGACGCCCTCTTGGTATGAGATCTACTGAATCGAGAGAAACTCTGGAACCCAAAATTATAACCGTCGTTTTGCTGCCCGTTGTTCGTGTACCGAGATTGACAAAAGGATTTTGAGTTGGGTTGACATTTTCGTATTGCTCTTTTAATGACTTAATAGCAGAAAAATTTAGTGGTTCTGTAACAATTCTTGATGCTACGGCTTCCTGTGACTTGAACGAAGAAGTACTTCCATCATAAATTGTAGTAAAATATGTAAAAGTTGTGTAATATGTTATGGGAATAGCATTGGTAGCAGCAATTGGATTTGACTCATCAACAGCTGGATGTGGCAGCAAGTCTATGTTTGCACTATCATAGCTTGGTGGCGTGGTGGTCTTTAGCTTTCTACGGCGCTTGGGAATTTTAGGTGCTGCCGAAGTCGGAAATGTTTTATCAAAGTATAACGTCTCTGTATTAGCGCTCAAAAATCCTTTAGTGGTAGATGTTGGACGACGCCGGCGTTTCTTCATCTGTGGAGGTCGTTGTGATTCTTGCGGATCTGGAATCCTTTGGAAAAATACTTGACTGGTTTCCGAAAGCTCTGTTTCCTGGCCTTGAACTGGGTCAATTTCGTCTGTTGTTGGAACAAGGGAATCTTGTATTCCAGGAATTATTCGAACTCTAGGTTGCGATATCAAAAGTGTCGCTTCTGTGTTATTGATTTCAGGCCTTGTAATAACACGAGCATCCGCATTTCCTGTATTTTTAAAAATTATATTTTGTCCTTGAATATTTTGCGCATTAGATGATTGTAATGATGGATTGAGCCTTGTTGGAGCAACAAAAACAACTCCAGTTTCTGTCCCAATAGGTTCAGTAATTATGGGAACGTCATCTTGATTTATTGGATTTTGTCTGCTGCCTGTATTTCCAGATTGTTTCTTATTTTCATTGTGATTAGACCCTATCTGCTGCTCTAGATTTATTGGTATGTTATTGTCATGTTTATTATTAACTAAACCATCTTGAAACTGCTGAACAAATCCAGGTAGTAATGGCACAAAATCTCCCTGCAAGTTTCCCATTTTATCTGGAAATCTCATTTCGCCAACGCTTTGATCTGGATTCACAAGCACATCAATTGGAACACCATCTGCATGTAGCAGAGCAGTGCTCATTCTGGCCATGGAAGGAACTGAAGTTCTGGTTAGCTCATCATACCAGTGATTGTTAGTTGCAACTTGCGTGATTACAACTTCACTGGTTAATGTTGAAAATGATCCATCTAACATGACAGTGCTTAAAAATGTGTAAGTTACTAGATCTGTGATAGGTGGGTGCCTTTTATTGATATGATGATCGTCTTGAAAGTCTTCTTCATGTGGAGATCGTTTCTGCCTAACATCATTAACTGCAAGATCTTCGAAGGTCAAATCACGTGCTTCCCTATATAACTTTTTAAGGTCAACAGCTTGAGTGGCCCCTTCATCGCTATCCAGTGTAACTGTAGTCAGAAATGTATTGAATTGTCCTGGCTTGACTCCTGATAGGTATAGAGTGATGACACTGGTCACAGGTCCTGGTGGAGGTAATTCAGGTGTTGGGTCATCAGTTTTTTGCGTTAAAGGAATAACTGTCTGTGAATCTTGAGAAGTTGGAAAAGTCGTACTTCCATCAATAACTGTTGGCACAAGCAATTGAGCTGGCTGTTGCTGAGGGTCTGTTGTGAAAGGTATTTGAGCAGCAGGGTTTAACAAGGCAGGAAGAGCATTGAGATTTAAGCTTGGAGTCACTGTAACGGGTACTGATGTCGATGTCGTTACTGTGCTGGCTGATAGACTACTTTCTGTAATTGTGGTAAGCTTTGTCTTGTCTCGAAACTTAATGGGGAAAATGGCGGTAGATTCAACTGTGATTGTGGTGACATAACTATATGTGGATGTGCTGTATGTGACTTGAGGTTGCACTTGAGGTTGTTGGTTAGGAAAAAATTGGTTGTAAAGTAATTGAGATAAAATGAACGAACCAAATGGCATAGAAGGCTGAACGGCCACATCCTGCTGGGCTTTGGATACGGTGCTCGTCACGGTTGTGAGAAAATTAGCAATTCTGCTTGTTGTCTCCACGTGTCCTCTTTGCGACGTTTCAAAGCTCTCTATTTTTGAAGTAATTATAACTTCCTGGATGGTTGTTAGAGCAGGTGTTTCAGTTCCAATACTCACAAATGAATGCAACAATGTTTTGTCACGACCCTGCTCATTGACTATAGTATATTGGGATGGTTGAATTACTTCTTCACTAGGAAAAATTGTAGCAATTGTGCGAATCTCTGTTCTCAGACCACGATAAATTGGGACAAATTTGGTGGTATTCAAAGTATGAGTTATGGTGACTGGTTTTTTGGCAATTATGGTTGGTGCTGGTAAGGCTACAACTGTAGGAATAGCGGTGGTAGTTTGACGCCCACGGACATGTTTTTCAATTTTAGTTGGAGCTGGTAACACTTTCACCGGTTCAGCAGTCGTTCTGATTACTCTAAGAGGTTGTTGCTGCTGTTGATCCATTCGCCTTTTATTCGCCAGTCTTGTTGGTCTACTTCGACGATTTTGTGCTTGTGTCGCACGTATTCTAGCTCGTGCAGTCTCTACTGGAGGAGCAGGTCTTATTGTCGTTCTGCCTCTTTCACCTGCAGTACGAGCAGCTGCTGCAGTACGACCTCTTACACGAAGAACAGCATAGGTGGTGGAAGCAGCAGCAGTCTGTTGAACTATATCTGCCTTTGTTGGTGCTACTCTTCCTCGTTGTCTTGCTCTTGCAGGAGACTGTACTTTTTGTGTATGTGATCTTGATTGCCTTTGACTTTTTGATGGTGCAATTGCAGCAGTTACTTTTGAAGCTGCTACTGGTTGACTGGCCCTATTTCTTACTTGTCGCTGAGTAGGTTTGCTTGCCGATTTCACATGCGATTGTTTACTCTCTTGCAATTTTGATGTCACCTTATCTTCCGAAGGAGACTGACTGTGGCTTCTGGATTGACTTCTTGATCTCTGTGGCACACTTCGTGGCTGTTGTAATAGAGAAGAGGACACCGAGTCTTTTCGTCTGCTATCAGAAGTGTAATCCTTTTCAGTGTTACCGCCAATTGATCGCCCCAAATCATAATTATCTCTGGCACCATATGCTGCTTCACTCTGCTCAAATACATCAGCCTCTACAATCGTTGAACGTTTTTTCCTAATTATTTCACTTCCTTCACTACCACTACTTTGTGTTTCAGCGACAGAATCTAAATTTTCCTCAAAACCACCTTCTGTTGTAAATGTATCTTCAGGACCAGATGATTTTTGCCCAAATAGTCTATTTTGTCTGATATTTGCTTGACGATTTCTAAGTTTCAGTAGACGGACAGAAGCCCGTGGTTTGGTTGTAGTAGCTTGATCTGGGGAATCACTGCCACTTATGGTATCTGATGCTGTCAGACCTAAGTCACTAATTTTATAATGTTGCTTATCAGGGGACTCTGTTGTTCCTCCTGTTGATACTGAAGGTGTAAACTTCCTGTTACCTCGTACTCTCGACGGGGGTCGCCACTTTGCGTTGTCCTTTTGTATACTCTCTTCAAACTGTTGATCACTTTCAGTTGTTCCTCGATTAGGAGAATCTAAACCCCCAGGAGATGTTGGTTTTGAGAATTTCGAAGGTATCCTTGACCGAAGTGCCAAGTTTGGGCGGTTTCTCAAGGAATTTCTGAATCGAGATGTTGGCTTTTTAGTAGTAACAGCAGCATCAGTTGAACCTTCAGCGTTTTTTGTCTGAGCGTCTTTATTTTCAGATTCCACATTTGCTGATTCAGTGGCCTCTGGCAGTGAACTTCCAGTTTCAGATGTACCGTCTTTATTTACAAAAGGTGTTGTTAGAGCGGGAGTTGGATGAATTAGTTCAGTCAAATCACCCACATCATTAACTGTTGTTGGGACTGTTGATCCTTCTATTTTATCGGCATCACTATCCTCCCGTGCGATGGATGGCGAAACAGATAATGGAAGTTGAGAACTAGCAGATGCAGGGGATTTGGTTATAGAGGCACCAGGTTTTGATATACCAGAAGAGCGCCGGGAATTGAGACGAAAAATGCCTCTACTAGGTGAAATATGAGAGCGACTTGATGTGCTACTCAAATCAGGAGATCCTGTAGATGAAATTGAAGCTGGTTGGCTACTTCTGATTGAAGATCTTCCTCCGAAAGCACTACTTCTACTTGCACGGTTCCCAGACACGCTGCCTGAAGAACGTGCAGTGCTTGAAACTCCTCCTGGTGATGATGATCCACCTGCTGCAGAACTTCTGGATCTGGCGGAATTACGATTTCTAGATTGATTACCCGATGGTTTGATAGTTGCTGAGGCGCTGATATCTGTTAAGTCTGGTTCGGTAGTGTTTTGGTTTTTGTTTAAACGATTGATTGGTCTTCTTCTGCCTGATACGGGCCTGAGAGCTGGACGTGCGCCAATTCCAATAGGCCGTTTCCTGATTAGTCCCCCAACTTTAGCAGTAGTTGGTGCAGCATCTGTTGTTGTAGGGTTCTCTGAAGTACTAATTGCATCTATTTCAAGAGGTGGAGTACTTCCGGTGGTCTCCAAATTTGTAGTAAATTCTTTATCAGAAGTTGATTCTGTTGTAGAGTCCAATATTGTAGTGCTTGTTTCATTGAGTATCCTGTAAGTGCTCTGAACTATTTGTGCATACGTTCCAGATACATAAGTGCCAACCACATTTGATTCAAAAATGGTTGTTTTTCCATTTACAATATCGCTACTTATGTGTGAAGAAATCGTGCCAGTTTTATATTGGTCTTCCTTTGGTTGAGTTTCAGAGACAGTGGCACCTTCTCCAAGATCCTCTAGCACACTTGATGTGCTTTCGATAATTTGAGCATAGATACCATCAACATACGTTCCAATAACATTTGTAATAAAAAGAGTTGTACCATCGTTATTTACAATGGTGTCTGTCGATGATGACACCAACCCAGTTCTGTACTCTGATGATGAGCTTGTAGGTTCAATGCTTTCTGTTTCATCTGTGAGAATCTTTGTAGTGCTTCGAGCAACATATGCATACACACCATTAATAAAGCTTCCAAACACCTCAGTCGAATACATTGTTGTGGTACCATCATTAACCTCTTCATCCACTGTTGTCGAAATAAGTCCAGTTTTGTATGTAGATGTGGAGGAGGTTGTGGGTGCTGCAGTTGATATGATCTGTTTGCTTTTAGTTGGTACAATTGAACGCGCTTCACCAGTTGATTGTCTCATCGCATGTGCACTCTTCTTAATTGTGGAGGTCTCAGTTTCAATATTTGAAACTGTTTCTAAGCTACTAGTTATCAAAGAATGATCTCCATCATATGACGTGGTAAAGTATGTGTATGTTGTATAATATGTATAGGTGTGTTTTATGATTTCCAAATCAGCATTTGCAGTTTCTTGAATACTATGGGCATGCCCATTAGATAAACCTGGTTTGGTGACAATGTTTGAAACAGTTTCTTTGGAGGTAGAGACAACAGAGGTATCATCAAGGTAATGTGTGCTGAAATAAGTGTAAGTAGTGTAGTGTGTTTCTTCCACCATTGATGGTGCTAGTGTTGGAAGAATTGATTGCTGGGAAGTTGAAGCAAGCGACATCTGATCTTCAGAAGAAATATCTTTAGATGCAACATTTGATGTGGTAGTTTTACTTGTGATTACAGTTGGTATTCCATCAATTTCTGTTGTTTTGAAGTATGTGTATGTGGTGTAATGGGTTTGAGGTAAGTTTGCTGCTGGTGTCACTATGAGAGCTAAATTGTCGGTTTGCAAACTGGTAATAGTTTCTCTTCGAGTGGAAACGGTCTTCTGCCCATTATTAAAGTGCGTTTCATAAAAGGTGTTGGTGGTGTAATGGGTTTTGACTCCCATGTCATGTAGTAATCCATCTTCTGAATTTTTTATATATTCCGCTGAGGCGTCTTCATTTACACTTACAGGTGATATTATTTGATCCGAAGAAATTGATTTTTTATCCGACATTTCACCAATAAATGTTGCTGATCTTTCTGTTATTTGACTGTGGGAGGACAACACAATATCGTCTGCAGGAGAGTCAACCTCTTTGGCTTCAACTGCACTTGCTGATGACTCGATACCTTCATCATCTAAAATTACTTCCTTTAGATCTCTTTCTTGTGAAACAAACGATTCAGTTGTTCCTTGTGAGAACCAGTCATCATTGTCACTCTCCGTAAATGCCTCTACAATTCCATATCCTTTTTCTTCTGGAAGGTTGTTATCATGAGCTTTAGCAAAATCATTTACTAAGTCCAAACTTTGAATCTCGTTGATGTAACTTGATGATGATGTTGATTGTATAATATCCTGAGCTCTTAAATTTACAATGGGCAATGAATGTTGATCGACATTTAGAATCGGGCTACTGTCTATGCCGCCAATTGGTGTAGTAGCTAAAAAAGGGGTAGTGGTAAAATGAGAAGCCACATTCATAGTCGGCGAAACATTGATTGAACTGACTTCTAAAGGCAAAAAGCTACTTATAACGCTTTCATCAAAAGAAGCACTTGCCAATATATTATCTGATTCATTTTCGTCTAAAGAGCTACTGGCCATTAAAAGTTTTGGCGATCTTAACATTTCCGAACTAAAAAATGTATCACTTTGGTATTGGAAATTATCAAAAGTTAAAGTAGGGCTCACATCTAATTTTGTTTGATTCTCATTAATTTCAAATTTGCTATTTAAAATATGAGGTGGATCACTTGTCTGCGCTTCAGGATTACTAACATGTGTAGACACAACTTCAGTGCTTTCAATTGAGGTGTCCCCATCAGCGGTGAATGTTGTAAAAAACGTATACGTTGTATAAAACGTCATCCTATCTCGAGTGTGTTTTGCGTCTGGATTGTCTGATAAATCGCTAATGTTTTTGGTAGCAGTGACCGATTTGCTAGCATCATTTTTTAGTTCAAGAACATAAGTCAACATATCATCCTTCGTTGTTGAATTATCATTAAGAGAATCTTCATGAAATATGTCCTGGTTCCCTTTTGAAGAATTAACGATGTTGGTCACAACTTCAAAGTGACTTGATGTAGATGTGACTCCTCCCAAAAAATAAGTGGTAAAATAAGTTACTGTTGAATAAAGAGTCTCAAATTGAGCATTTGTGATATTGGGCAGGGCAATTGGTTTGCTTTCATCAATGTCTATCCGATCCTTTTCTTCAGTGGTGTAATTTTCGGCTGAATGTATAATAGGATGACTTTCTGTGATGTTGAGTATCGAGTCTCTTGGAACTAGACTCGAAACAATTTCTTGTCGGCTTTGTACGGATGTTGTTCCATCCAAAAAGTAAGTTGTGAAATATGTATGAGTGGCATAAACTGCAGTAAGATTGCTGGGATCAATTGAAGCGTTATATCCAGCCACAGTTGGCAATATTGAGGAAAACGTAGGATCCTCCATTATCTCGTGGGTTTCCTCATCATGGTCAGACTTATTCACATTCACAGATGGGCTCAATAAAGCCTCGCTCGCTGGTAGTGCCAAAATTACACTTGTAGGTGATGGAATTGAGTCTATCATTGTTGATGTAAGGTTCTGATATTCGAATTCTGACGTTCTATTATTTTCTGTATCTGCATTATTGGTGATATTTTTTGGCAACACTGACTCTTTTTCTGATTCTAGCACAAATGGCTGATCTACTGGTTGAGGGGAAATGTGATGATTTGGAGGAGTAATGGGCCGCCACTGATCACCAGAATTTCCAATAAATTCTGTTGTATGGGGTAGCAATGTGGCATCCTGTTGGGACGTTTGCGACACAGTAAAAACCAAACTGGAAGTACTTTGCACAATTTGAGCATAATCTTCACCAATAAATGTGCCATAAACTAGCGTCGTAAAATGGGTGGTAGTTCCATCGCTCACAGTGAAACCTTCAGTGGAAGAGATCAAACCGGTAGGATATTCTTCTAGATCAATGGGCGATGGTTCAATATCCAGCCCATCTTCGTTCGTAGGTGGCAGTTCTACATGTCGTTCAGGGTTTTCCGTGGTGTGATCAGAAAAATCTCCAGAATTTTTATTGTCCGCACTCTTTCGATTAAAGATTATGTCTGTGCTGTTGGGTGGGATAAGCGGTAGAGCCTCTGTAGTTCCTCCATCAGTTTCAATTTCAACGTGTGGCTCATCAATTCCAATGAAATCATCTCCTCTAACCATTGTCGATGTTGTAAACAGATCAGAGAAAAGTTTGGGTTGTTCATCATCACGTAAGGTAGCCAGTACTTCTGACTCGGTCTTTAGCGGACGCAGCGAATCTAGCGTGATGTTCTGAGCTGGCATATCTGAAGTTTCTTCAGTTGCATCAAAAATGAATGTTGACATTACTTCGCTTGGTAGCAGTGGCGTTGAGGATACCACTTCTAAAACCTCAGGCAGCCGTTTGACATTACCAATTTCACTTGGGTTAATGTCCGGAATGATTTTTGATGACATTGATTGGCTTAGTGACGTGGTAGCCCATGGGTCGTGGTACTCATTTAAAAAATCCGCGGATCCACCTCCGTTGCTCGGAACCTCGTTCAGAATGGTCGATAGTTGATCAGAAATAATGGTCGAGGTGGCTTGAATCATCGGCTTTGTTGCTTCCAAACTCTCGGTTTTTAGTGTACTGCTGTCCATCAGTGTCCTCGGCATGAACACTATTTCCGTTCCCGATATGGTGGTAGTGAAATGAACGAACCCGATCAACGTAAGTCTCTTCCTCTCTGGCGCTTTTGTAGTCTCCTGTTTGCTTGCTCCACTCTCAATGTTGAAAGTGTCGTCTACAAAATCGTCTCTTCTGTCGTCCGCCTGTTGCAATTGGGCAAGCGAAACGTGGGTATCCGTGTTGCTGCTCGCAAGTTCCCCGTTTACAGCAGCTTGGGATAAATCCACTGAACGGGCCTGAGCATCGCGGAATGACGTGCGTGGAAAAGCAGGACGACCTTGTCGGAAATTTGGCTCAGACTGTTGTGGCTCCGTGTATTCGTCGTCAGCCTGTCTTCGGTTTCGAGCTTGTTCGTACTGGCCTAGCGCAGCCCAACCGTCCTCAGCGGGTGACTCGTCAGATAGTAGTTTGTCTACAGGAATGATGACAGGAGTTAGGAGGCAGGAGTACTACATAATACTGCCAAAAAGGTGACGGCAAAATTTAAAATTTATAATTATTTTAAACTTAAATAAGGTCAAAAATGAATTTGCTGAAGTTGCCAACTTTTTCTTTTTTTTTAAATTCCCTTTAGGCAACTGCACTACAGGATTTTCTGTACCCCTCTTGGTGCTTAGGCACTACATGAGGGGCACATTTTTACTAGTACCCCGGAATCAAAATATCCAAAAGCCCGCGCCTGGAATCGAACCCTGCTGGACCGTCGAGCCACAGTCAGTCGCAATACCGACTGGGGTACGATATCTGATAGTTATATTTCTAACTCATTAAAATGTTCGAGAATGCCAAATTTTGCAAATATGGAATTTGCCTTAGTCACCGTTTTGGCAGGTAGAAGCAAAGCTAAATAGCAAAAATAGTAACTATTTATGTGTTCATGGTAAGACAATGAGGCAATATTGATGTAACTATACGCCGTGTTGTTGGTTCGCACGGTACAGTAAATTCACAGAGGGACAGAAACATTAATAAATTTAATTATGTTTGAAGGATTTCATAAAATATTGAATTGCTAAAAAAAATGCCGATATAAATATGCATATTCTTAACTCATTAATGTCAATGTTTGTCATAAATTATTGTCGATTAAAAAATAATTTTGAATTTTCTTTACGTTGATAAAGAAACAGCGTACATAAGTAATCATGGCAACACGATTAAGTATATATCTAAGTGTTCTGTCACTGCAACCGACGCATAATTACAGGTTTAAACAAACACTGATAATTATAATCAAAATATGACATAGCGCAATTTAAAGAAGCAATTTTTCTGTTGGCGTTTCGCAGTGAAAGCGTTAAATTGAATGAATATTGATTTATCTTTGATGTACACTAAAAGCAACAACGAAATAAACTTTTTCCACTGCACCACAGTAATAATAATATGATGGTGTAATATAGTTTAGAAGAATAACGTTTAAGAAAGAAGAACACAAGAATTCCGCTATTTTGAAAAGAAATAAATCGGTGTGAACATACATACAAAATGTAAGCAAATCCCGAAAAGATATACAAAACTATATTTTTGAAATAAAAAAGCAAAAGAAAATTGCGTGGGAAAATAATTGTGAAAGTCAATGATTGCGGAGAAGGAGCACCTATCCAATTACATTTTAGAATAAATACGAACATAAAAATTGAAAGTTGCAAATGCCCAAATTGCAGATATGCAAATAGTACGTAATCAAGTAAAAATAAGAGCATAGCAAAAATATTTTGAATGATCGACTTACTGATGGCTCGCCTCTTCCTCTCAGATGCCAGTAATCCTTGCAGATCTTCGTCGGGACAGGAAATGCTACTCTTATCGACATTTCCTAGGGATTTAAGTGTGTTAAGTTGTGATTTATAATGAATTTATCTTAAGAGGTTTAATTTTATTCAACACTTCAATGTGTCTGGTTACTGCAACAGCAAATTTCCTCAATACAACTTTGAATTAATTTGTTTCATATTGTTATTGCGGTTCACCTTCATCGGATCCTTCCAAGCAGTCAGGAATTCCATCACCAACAAATTTCGCATCCAGACATCTTGGGAATCCACACATGCACTCATGCTGTGTTTGTAGACAGTCTAAAGATGGATGGGTTACAAAGATTTGAGAAAAATCAGAAAAGCAAATCATTACAAAATCAATATTTCTTTGAATATTAACAGAAATTGTTCTTGATTAGCAATATCCCTCGATGTGCAACATTATAACCGAGAAAAATGAACATGTTCTCATAAAAGTTAATTGACTTGAAAATTTGGGGAGTCATTCCGATTATCGAACCGCTTATCGAAGGTGTCGTGTTGTCTAGTCGTTAGCAAATCGGATTACTGATACTCTGGTGGACCACCTTAACAAATAGCTCAATCAAACCCGTTTATCTTTTAAAAGTGTTCGTGACCATTCTGCCAAGGGAAAAAGAAACTCTACCTTCATCAGATCCATCAAGACAATCCATTTCCCCATCTTGAAATTTGGTACCGTTGATGCATTTTCCATCGCTCTTGCATTGAAATTCCTTCGTTGTGCATGCTGAAAAACAAATGTGATTCATTCAATTTTACCAGATTAAGGTGCTTAGAGATACGCTATTAAGCAAGCACTGCTTGATTTCTATTAATTTCGAGTCAATAGTAATCAATGCTTCTAATCGCAATTATTATTGGATAAAATTCCATTAATTAGAAAGGCGGTGAATAAATTAAGTTAATCCATTAAAAATGCGGATAAGTATTATTTTATATTATAATTTTAGCATCAATTAGCAAATCTCAATATCCTATTCTTGGATCCACATGAAGTAATTAGTACTTACACAAAGGAATACAGAGTAAACACAAACAAATATACTTCTTAACATTACATGGTTACCACATCTCCGTGAATTACAAGAGAGGGGCCTATGGCGGGGGTCAAAAGACCAGTTGGGGACAGAATGGATTTATTTTAAAATGCTCTGAATTTGAGGCTCTGCCAGACCATTCCACAGTCTACACACTATAGGGAAATTAGAGTTAAAAAAATATGATGCATTGAATTATGTGTTTTGTGATTTGGAATGGAATCGCGGATTGTGTACGTTCGTTTAGCATTTAAAAAACAGCTATATTCATACCTTCATCTGACCCATCTGGACAGTGCCTGACTCCATCTTTGACGCGCGAAGCACTGACGCATGCAGACTTATCTTTGCAAATAAAAGATCCGTCCGGGCAACCTAATTTAATGAAATGAGATCGATCAATTTATGATTTATACTATAGTACAAGTATCATATACACAATGCGACTACAAAGTATTGAAACTGATTTTGCCGTGACAATATCAGGTACACCATCAAGTGGATACCGCTGGAATCACGAAGCGACATATGATACATATTCTGCTAATTTGAAATGTTAATCTCGAAAAGGCTTCTGTTGTTGTTACTGATATACTTAATTGATTTTGTTGCTTTACTTCTGTAATTTCAGTAATCACGATCACGAAAGCAATATGTTTTTGAAAAATTACGATTTTGAGATCTCTTAAAAATTTAACGACTGATGTGAAACTGTGTTTGTCAACCTACCCTCATCTCTGCCGTTGGAGCAGTCGATCCATCCATCGTACACCTTAGTCAATTCGATGCACAGTGGATCACTCGATCCGCAATTGAACTGTTTGTCATCACAGGCTATTAGAAAAATAAAGAGAAGAAAGAAATGAGATATTAAAAACGCTTATGTTAAAAACGAAATATTCGGACTAACGGTACACCTATATGCTCCCATCAAAATTGGGTAATCAGACTGAAATAAAACATATGAGCAGAAAAAAACAGTTTATATTTATTTATATTTTATATTGACTACGCAACATGCGCTCGTAAAAAATAGTTTCCCCCCACAATTGATTTGAATATACATGTAGTGCAAGGATACATTCGTTTGAAATGATTTTCGTGTCACAGGAATAAACTTTAGCGCATTCGTTTGAGTTTCAAATACAATACAAAATACATAGTCTAGGTATTACTGGCATTAAGTATGTATTGTATTTTTGACGCAGAAGTATTGACGGCAAGGGTACATGTAACAGAATAGGCAAACGCTAACGGGCTACATTTTTGCCGAAAAAAGTTTACTTTTAATAACTTCTTTACGAACATTTCTTGATGCTGATAAAAAATTTCTCTCACGAAAAATGCAAAATGGCGTTACTATTTTAGTGAACCTATTTATTTTGGGGTGGGACCACAGGTCTCTGCACGCGGCGTAGTAATTCAAAAGTTTTGAGCGAAGGCGGCGTGAGGGCGAAGTTATAAGGCAACGACAGAGTGATTGGTCGCAATGAGGCTGTCTTAAAATAAGCTCTACCTTCCGGCCTTGTGCTACAGGGCGGCTACATCGCATGTGTGAACGCCCCTGAACAACCATTAAATGTCAATTACCATAATTCTGCGAATCGATTTTTTATCTTAATCTTAAGCGCCGCAAACAAAAAAATCGAAAGCTCATTTCTGTGAAGAAATGGAGAGACTTTCTATGAAAAAGTTCAGAAAAATAAATTGATCTTGCCCTTCCTCAAGTAGAATGGAAAATACAGGGTGTCTGAAAATGGGGATAACCCCACTGGGGTTACATCGCATTATTCCTATGCATGACATCTTTGGGATACCTACCCAGTATGTGCTCTGTCTACGTCTTCAGATTGGAGCAACAGAATTTTGAACAAAAAAAAAAATGAAAAGATATTTCTTTTCATATTCAGCATTTATGTATCCAATATACAATGAACACTTGCTAAAAAACACTTAGAAATTGCTTTTGCACATTATTTGCACAGATATTGACTTGTATATAAAAAGTGGAAGAAAATGTCGGCAATGAATTTAAATTGCATTTTGCAAGAAAACAACCTATGTCCACTTACAGATTAAAAAGTATAAATTGACCCCTAATGTTTTGCATGGATACACAGGTAGTCAGGTATTACACAATGTATTAATTTTGGCATCTGTCAATTCTTAAACGAAAAAATCTGTCACAGAAACAGAATATAACTGTCAAAGAAACATATTTATAACGAGTAAAAAGGTTATACTCGTATTAGAACATTCATTGAATGGCGCTTGAGCTTCTTAAAATATTTGTAATGAAATATGATGTCTTAAAATAAGTATTTTTGCAAAACATGCATGACCAACATAAAGACCAACATCAATAACAACATAAGCTCTGATTAAGATATCTAAAACCCTTTGGTAACCATTTTTTCGAAATTAGTGCGGCATATAAAAAACTTTTTATCGTTCCAAAATGTGTGTGCCGCAAAAGTTGACTTATGGCGAGTGTATTTACGTTCGTAAATACAAGCGACCGGGTCAGAACGTTTAATCAACATTATTTGTTCGCAGTACGAGATTGACCAAATGTGATTTCTACGATAAAGCCACCCAACAAATTTTGCTATGAAGTTGATATAGGGTGGCCCATGTGCACAGTGTAGATTACTAAGCCACTGTTACCCCGCGAAAACGGCGACTCCATCTATTGTCTATTTGTGGTTGAAGAATGCATAGTCTTGAGAGATACGATAGAGAGACGGTTGGTGAGATCTATTCCGGAACGCACAATGGGGATAGATCACATAAATGATGACCACAGCCGCGAAGAAATAGTGCGAAACGCGTGATGAATGCAACGACCTCACAACACATTCGCAGGGGTGGTGGTGTGGTGATGCGCTCTCCATTGTGAGGGATGACCACTGGTGTGACCGTGACACAGGCCCCCATCTGTGTAGTACAAGTACATACAACATACAAGTACATACAATATATGCTTATCTGTCTGGTAACGTGCACGAGTTTGATCTTGGAGCACACACACACACGCGCTTTAACCAGAGATTCGGCCAATGACATTCAGGTAGGTAGTTAGACCAACAGGAAATTGAATTTATATCTACGTTGCAAAAAAAATCCTATATTTAAGAAATCTTTTGTCACATGGGAATCAAAAAACCTCAACAATAAATTTGGTTTGAATCTACATTTTCAAGATACCAAATCGTCTTAAATCGAAAATTTGAGACAGTCTTCAGACAGTGTCTCACATTTTTAATATATTCAATATATTCCAATTTTTAAAAAATTTTTGAGACTCGGAGAAACCGATATAATTAAATTAAAGTAAAAAAGACTTAAATTTAAGGTTTCCTTTTCGCAAAAGAGCAATTATCGAAATAAATTTTAAGTATTCACTGAAAACCGAGTAAACGGGAGCTTCGCAAACGGCAAACTTCAAGTTGGTAAATGATTGGTTGGTAAAGGTAAGTAAAATGATTTCCTGAATAGGAATTAGCAACTCTTTCATAATTTTGTGGGGAATAACTAACTAGATATTATATTTGTTTCTGTAATATACTCGTACTTAAATGATTTAAACATTAAATTAATGAATTAATTGACTTAAATGATTTGAAATGAAGTTGCAGCAATATTGTAAATGCTGCCTTAATTATGTAACTGTGCAGACAATTTTGTTCAACAAGCTTTTGTCTTATGCAATAATTCCAAAAAATGTGTCAACGGGAATTTGCTTATACGTGCACCAGTAAGTGAATGTTCCGTTCCCCTTTTTATTAAAAAATATTCTACCCTATTAATATTTATTCGTTTGCTTAAAAGTTATTTTTAAAATTTGCGTTAGCATATTGTGATTTTAGAAATTGCACCACACTGTAAATCTCCCGTAGCAATACGCGATCACGACATTGAGGATATATGCCCTACATTGTGCACATCCGAAAGTGTACGCTGAAATTGTCTTCACAATAATGATGGAAGACAATAGAAAAACCGCTGCTCCGTCCATTCACGACTAATTTCACTCGCCTCTCAAATTTGCCGGTGAGAATTGCGGTTTAGTGAAAAGGTTGATCTTGGCCAACAACGATTGCTTGCGACATTCGTTCAGACCGAGGCAGGCATGCTCACGCGCGTAGGTCGTCAAGCCTACATCCTCTATACAACTCAAATCATTTTAACGGCGGCCTGTAGGTGCATACACAGAGAATTAACTTTAAAACCCATTGGCGCCACCTATTCGCTACGGTGACTACAATACATAAATGCACACCCACTGAAGAAGTAACCATGGTCACACCCTTGACTCTCGTCGACCATTGATATTTTTAGATATCACTGGCCTAAGTGTAACCGTAAGATGTTCAATCAGACAATCAATCATCAATTAATTTGCCGTTATAAAGTCTCAAACGACCAAAAAAACTAAAATCTGACAATATTGGAATTGAAGTGGTTCAACTGCGAGTAGATAAACCAATCGATTGTTATAGTAGCAGTTGCGGTACTTCATGTAGTTAAGAGTTACTCTAAAAGTTTATTGAACTAAATAACATGGTTAGCAAAAACGCACGCATATACGACTCTTATCCAAGTAAATACGCGTTTTCAAAAGCTTTCGATCAAGTTTGGAATTGAAGTCAAGTCATGCTTGCAAATTTTGCCAAAATAAAATGGCTATTCCAGACGCAAACGCGAATATGTAATAAGTTATGATAACAGAAAAATAAAGCTAGAGTGTTTGAAAAAGAATATTAGGTAGCTCTGAAAATATACCATCCCTGGTAGGATTTATTTATTTAGTAACCTCATGCATACTTTGAAGGAAGATCACATAGTGGGACAATAATCCATATCCTTGTCAGGGTGTCGCACTTATGACGTCACAGGGCGGCAAATGAAATTAGTTTGCTAGACACTCCAGAAAGTAGGATTATCTCTGTAAAAGTGCACGCTCTTAAAGCCGGTATAAGCCGCGCTTTAGAATATTTATTCGATTGGGTCGCATGTGTCGATCTTGTTTGTCTCTTGATGCTAACTAACTATATACAGATTTTATTAGTGCGAGACAAACCAAGTTGACGGTGGCGTTTACGTCCTGGTCGCGCCGGTAAACAGGTTTTTCGATACAAAAAAAAAAAAAAATTAGTGTCCACACAGAAATCTGACGAGGGCGTTGCTAGACAATCAACTTCATTTCTGACGCAGCATTCCTTTCCTCGGGCGAAAACGCCTTCTGCGTTACAGGGAATGGCCATTTGAAGTCAAGACACATGGGCGCGTTTGCGCGATGGCGATTGCGCCTTTGACGTTAGTGCTTCAGCCGTATCCACTTCAATGGGCCGGTCGAGCGTAAACTGCATGACCATTTAAGGGATTTTTTTTATAATTGTCTGTTCCAAGTGCGTACGTCTGGGCTAAACTGTATGTCCTGAACTAAGTTTCTTAAACTCATCCTTTCGTAAGCTCGCCACCGAAACCGCCGAAACACAGTCAGTCGCTAAACCAACTGCGCTACGACGAGTCGTACTAAACTAACACATTATAGAGAATAGTGAATCGAATAGAAGTAAATAATTCGGCACTAACAGCTACCAAAAACAATAAACCACATCGATTCATAAAAGATTTAAAGTTTGAAATAATCGAAACATTGTTGAGAGCCATTTACTGGGTACAGGGGGTCACAAATATCTATAAAGAACCATTTACAAGATGGAAAAAATTATTTATATTCAATAGGATTCTTGTTTAAGCCAAACGATCGAGCATTTGAGTTTGAATTTTCCAGCCGATTTTTAAAAAAAAAATGTTTGTTAAAGGTCGTATAATGCTAGAACGTGTACACACCCCTTTAGAAATTCCTACACTACTTTTGAATTCATTAAACAATTAGAATTATTCAATTGGGAATGAATAAAAAACATGTGAAACATGTGTAATTATCACTTCAATTCTTTTTCAGCATTTGTGATTGAACATTCTCACGGTCCGTCTAATATATAAAATAATAATTGTTTTTTCAAAACTATGAAAATAATATTTATTATTGAATTCAAAAATTGAAACATATTTATGGCAAAACCTGTAGCAAGTTCTAAAGCAAGTGATTACTTACTACTCTGTATTTGTGTAGCGAACAGGTAATTCTAGTCATTGGTTGTTGCAACCATTATGTTCATGTTAGGCCAAACATCGCTGACAAATTATCGCAATTGAACATGCGATGGCTCAACAGTGAGCCAACACCTCAGCACTTACATTTTGAATATTCATGTAGAAAGACACAGAGGGTTGGCACGTTGGCAAAACAAAGTAGGACAGGTGGTAAAAAATAAGTGGCAACCTTCCTATTAACATTGGCTAGACATGCTAAAAGTACAGGAATGCAATTTACACCCAGACTCGTCTAATGTCACAGTAGCTCTTTCCGACATTATCGTGTCTTTCAAACAAATGATCCCCGAAGCATTATTAAAAAAAAACATTCAAGAGTTCCAAGAGAGCGAAGGACTTCGAAATAAAGATAGTGTATTTTGAATGTCATTCTAACTTCCTAAACATAAATAGATTATCCTAATAAATAAAGTTAAATTACATTAAGTAATGCTCCAACGTTTGCTATTTTTGACACTTAATCTCTGAATATAATAACATATTTTTATCCATTGCGATTCATCTTAAGTTTGCAAACGCATTGCAGCTAAAAAGGTTGAACTTTTCGTTATGTTTAAATAACTTTGGTTGTTTACAATGCTTCAATCATAGATGAGGTGAACTCTGGACAAAGTAATTACTTGACATCTTCTGTTCCACAATGTATTTCATCCTGACAACCTTGCCGACAACAAACAATGTTGAATATTCGCTCGTAAATATGTGTGCGTACGTAATACACAATATATGGAAGTTTACGACAGCCTTTGACAACAAAGCGCTTAATACAGAGCTGTACTGTAGAATGAGGAATGGTTTTCTAAGTTAACCTATTTCCTCTCTAGATATACACCAATATAAAAAAAGCCGAGCACAGTTCGCAGGGCTGTCGAGCCAAATTAAGAATTATGATTAAGGATAACTTTATTTGTGTATTATTTGTAGGTGCAGGTGTATATGATTGCGTTGCCCAGCAAACTGCAATTGTCTCGTAGAATCCTACTTTTGGGTCAGAGATACTGCGGCATGAACCTCTTAAAAATGTTTGTTTCTTTGAGTGCCCGCCGCCCGTCGTTGTCAGAACATGCTCCACGTATATTTGTCATCAGATTTCTCTGAAATTGGGTTGAAGCAAAAAGGACCTTGACTGTCTTTTGCTCCGTTTTTTTAGTGGTACAGAAAGCAACTGCCAATGGATTCCACATGGCTACACATATGACTGCTAATAACGGTGGGTTAGAAGCCGATTAATAACCAACATATAACATTTAGTCTTCTTGCCATTCTCTACAAAACGTCGATTTTTTTAAATTATCTTGAACAGGAAGCTTTTTGTACATGCGTTGAACGCATTACCTCCTGATACCCACTGACCATTAGTCGTAGAGAAAAGCAAGCACATCATTAACATCGAGGATTTACTTAACAGAGCGTGCCACAAATGACCATCATATGACCATTTATTAGCCCCTTCATTTTGGGCGATTTTATGAAAAAGTATTAGTGAAAATTCCCGATTGAGGCAAAAGGGTTCAGGTGGATATGCAATTAGTAAGTATGAGCAAATTCATGAAGTTGTTCGAATACACCGAAGCAATAAACTGACATTACCCGTATGTACCGGCGCATTCGAGCGGAATTGGTCTCGATTATATTAATTTTGTTTTGAGGGCAACAAACCAATTTTTGTGAAGATGATGGTTTATAGGAAAATTTGCGGCAGTTTATTAATGATGGGGTTGTTGCAGACAGTGGTGGGAAAAGAGAATAAACTGTAAAATTATTGAAATTAATTCCTAGTTTAAAGCAAAAATTTTATTTCCTCAATGATGCCATCACGAATAGATGTTGAGGGTTAAAGATCCCGGATAACCTATAAAATGGCAGGAACGAGACGAATGAAAATGAGAATGAGAATGAAAAAAAAATTCTTTATCAATGCCATAACTGACTGGAGCAAAAGTTTGTGAATGTAAATGTGCAGTAAAAGTCTTTAATAATACTGGCGTCACCTATACTGGAGTTTATGCTTCTTCCATACTGTTGATGCCCCTACATAATGGAATACTTATTTAAAAATCAAAATGATCAAATATTTGAACCCTGATTAATTAAAATTTTGAATATTGATAGTGTTCATACAGCGAAACTCATTTATGTTATAATTACGGCAAAGTTTATAAATCCAAGAATGACAACAAAATAGAAAATTGAAAATTTCATATTGTTTGGTGGGAGGCGTTTTGAAGAAAACATAAAAAATAAAAGGATTTTGATCTAAAAATAGTATATTTTCCTTGTTCTAATGTAATGCAATGCTGTCGAACCAGTTAGCATAAGATGTTGCTGCCACTAATTTTGTTTTTGGATTGAGGTGAGTCGGCCTTTGGAGGTCATTTAAACGTGAAAATGCCAGTCAAGATTTGTCGCGTGAGACACAGCGACCCAGTTCCACATGCTCAACATTTACAAATTTAGACTGATATTATTTTTCCTGCACGCAGCCAATGTAACGAGAAAAGGAAAGTTCTAAATAGCATAACAAACAAAAACAAATATCTAATACCTAGAATGCATAAACTTTAACATCAGCTCCAAAATAATAAAAATAGCACGGAGGTGAACACTGATGCAGATTTCCTTGAAAATACGATATTATTCAATGGAACTTGTAGCTCAAGTCATACCTCATTCTGATAAATTTTCTAACCCATGTATTTATGATTCCATATTGGTGACATGATTCTTAATTTAACTTATATTTTCAAGGAAAGGAGGCAGTGATGGTAAAAATATAATCGTTTGCATTCTCTAAGACTGCATAAGCTAAGCCGTTTACAAAAATGGGATTGTAAATGCTAAACAAGTGCAAATCGTCCCTTCAGTTATCGAAATACAGAGTATACTAAAGAGAAACGTTACAAAATATGTATACACAGCACGCTGGAGCGTGCTTTCTAGTCTGATTCGGTCTTAATCGAACTCACTACCGGAACCCATTGGCCAATCAATTCCATCAAAACTGTTGGTCCGATCTGCCAAGTAGAGCAGCCGTCCACTTTAAGCGCAATCCACCTTCTACGCAATTGAAATTCATTGTCATAGCACGACCCGGTATCGGCATACGGAAAGATAAAAAAAAGGATAAAGTGAAACGCCTTCACAGTTTTCGCCTCTATTTTCCATAAATATCAGACAATCATTTGCTCCGCTGCCCATCCAAAGTGAAAGGAGACGTAAGGAAAACGGGATTCATAGTGGTTATACGCATCATGTACACGTAAATATTGACAAATTCTAACACCCATCCGTATATACGGTACATTAGAAACCGGCGACGATGCGCATCGGTGATCGTCTACAGCACACACCCAATCCATTTCCGAATCGCGAAGTCCAACAACAAAAATAATGTTTAACAGCAACCATGCAGTGGGAAACCGCGGTTTCTCTTTATTTTTCAACAACAAGTATTATAAATCATTTCTTTAATAAAAAGCGCTATACTCCCGTAAGCTAGATTACCAAATTTCGACGTTCTGTTGTGTCTTGACCCATTTCACTGAAACGTGATTATCTTATTAAACGTGTAATTGCTACGATATAATTATTTTTAAGAGCAAATTTGCTGTTGCAGTTCATTTACCCGAGACACTACGCTCTGTATTCGATTATTTTTTTTCCGATTGACGGTATAAAAAATAGTGCAAAGAAAAATATGAAAAATGTATTTATATTACTAATGAAGAATCAATTTTTTAACTTCACAGGAATATATAAAGTGAGTGAGCTTAAAATATAATAACAGAAACAAAATGACTGCTTTGGCCTTTTGGACGGTCGGTGGACTAATAAGCCCTAGTTGTTTTCCAGGTACAGGTCAATTAGCTATTTTATTTAGGCATATACTGCATGTATTCACCGCCAGGAGCGCTGGAAATAGACTAATGTGTGATAGTCCAAAAGAACTATCAACAGTGTCACGATTTCAACGGTCATTTTTAATTAGAATAATTGTTGTGGCCCTACTATATACGACATAGCATTTCCTGATCACAACGAAAATAGAGATAATTTTAATTAACAATTGCAGATACTGCACATTGTGAGTAGGCATCAGATTTCCGTAACCTTCACATTCATTTTGCGCCACGCGTGAGATGGGTAAGGCGGAGCTGATGAACTCATCTTTTAGCGATGGCGCATTATTGTTTGAGGTGCACTGAGTAGGAGGGGAAGATACGAGGAGACTACTGAACCCGGGAAATATGCAATATAATATACATTTACGTCAGTATGTATTCGTGCAAGGTAGATCCTCCAAAGACTTTGACCGGACATATTCGATTTCGTTTCGACAATTTGCTAAGACTGAACCTGACTGAAGAGAAACATCCAGATTGGAAATCCGTCAAATGTGAAACACTTAATTTCATTTGGCAAACAGTATCTAAAATTTATTATCATCGCAGGACCATCAGAAACGGGATTAGGGCAGATAATTCAAGACTCAATCGGATTGTCCCGCATCTGCCATTTATACTTTGGACAAATCATCAAAACCACATACGTGACGTCATTAACCAATGTTTTGAGTAAATGCACAGGTCTGTATTTTCGTTAGTCAATCAATTATTGAATTTATATCCAATACCCAAATTGAAATTTATGATGATTAATTTTAAATGAGTACGCATGGAAGATTGTCGACACTATTATATACGAGTATATTTCTTAGAAAAACATGGACAAGCCAAGTACACCTGTTACTGTATATATGTGGATTAGGTTCTCAAGAGGAGACGAATATAAGCCGTGATTTTGCGGATAGCTCACCTACACGAAAATTGTGCACATCCGAGAGCAACCCGTACAGTCATACCTATCCGAACCCCCCATTAGCGAATTAGCGCCAAACGTAATTAAAGGAACAGAGGACTGGGACTGTACAGTGCATAAGATAGAGAAAAGGTTAGCTCCATCAACAGTTATAAATGACAGCAATGTCGTTCCGTCCTAAAGCAGCATAAAAAATAGGTTAATTACCGAGAGGTATTTATTTGAAGACGCACCTTCGCAAACACAAGCATGCGGGCATAATCTGAAACTAGCTTTATCGTTCGAATTGTGCCAAGTGTGACGAGGGTTTGTCATGACAACAGGTACCGGATTTTAATATTTTCGTCGTTTGCTTTTTTGCTCGGAACATTTCCCAAGCAAATTCCAATACACTAAGTGTAAACAATAGTTAAACGATTTTTCAATTTCCAATTATATCAACAACTTTTTTTTTACAATATGGACTCTTGCGGATAGCGCTATTTTAAAATGTCACCCTATAAATATTCAAGTGAACTTGATCAAAAGTGGGCAATAATTCAGCGACCTTGT
Source organism: Mycogona germanica (assembly GCA_034698785.1). Lineage (NCBI taxonomy): Eukaryota > Metazoa > Arthropoda > Diplopoda > Chordeumatida > Chordeumatidae > Mycogona > Mycogona germanica. The sequence continues at coordinate 6,921 of JAQGBY010000365.1, read as the reverse complement.
ATGACATGAGTCAGTTAAGGTAAATTTATTTACTTTGTTGAGGATCTGTTTTGTCGAATCATTTTTCATGCAAATATCTACAAAATTTCAAATTCATACCTTATCTGGACAGCAACCGACTTGTAATCTCGTAGTATTGATAAAAATGTGACCCTTATAGTGCTATTTACTGCATTGAACTACATTGAATATGGATGTCTGTCGTAACTAATATTTACTCATCTGTCTCAAGAAGTCTATTAATTACAATACTGTAGTTTTAATATTTTCGTTCATAACGAATATCATATTAATGCAATTCTAGCTCTATAATATCTGGTTCACAGACGCGAACCCAAAGATAACAGATGGACATCACATTGGCACATTTCAGTACGAGCCATTTTCCATGTTCGACCCCATCACAAATTGCCAGTCACTTGGAACTAATGACTGCATTTAAATAATCCTTGACTAATAAAAATAAGACAGAATCTCGAAGAACCAAAAAGAGACATAATATTTTTTATTCATGAATAACGGAATTAATTAGACGCAACGATGCCCGTTCCGAACCATATAGGCCTTCGGCAGTGCGTGTGTATAATAATACGAGGTTGATAGCCAGCAGACCGATTATAATTCCGAACATACCTTTTTTATTTTCGCATACGCCAAATTTTTACCTGTACCAGCTATTAATTATGCCGACATGGCTTTTGAACAGTACCATAATGCTATGAAAAATATGAACGATTTTTCCTGCCCAAAAAAAAGCACAAGTGTCTGTTTACAGGCGCTGAGATCCATTTTACATCTTGTTAATATGAAGCGACCTACATAGGCCTATACTTTCCAAAATGCTTATCACGTAAAAGAACCGATGACATTGAACTGAACCCCCATTAGCTCATCTCTATATGCTATGTCAAAAATAGAATCAACAACCAAAAATGATGCCACATGCAAATAAAATACTTGCGGGTTAATTGCACAGAAAAATCAGCAAATATTTACAGTACTTAATTATTTGGTTACTGCAAAACGCTTGCGTTGTCGCAAACACGCTGTATTATGTTTGTAGTTATTGAATAAATCGAAGTGATGAATTGGGAGTATGACGGTAAAAAGACATCCTTTAAGAAAAACCCCGTTCAAACACTAACAAGAGATTCGGAAATATCCTATAAAAAATCAATGCGCATCTACTGTATTTTCAGGTCAGTCAAACATGGAATAAATTAATGAATCTCTCAACACACATGCAATGTGTTCTTTTGAAGAGGATAAATTTAACATAAGGGCTATGGATCCTCTGGAACCCGCAAAATTCTGATTAAAGATAGCTTCGGATTAATTTTTTTCATATTGCCCGTTATTATCGCTTTTCTTGGAGTGCGCCCTCTGGCTCCATCTATCCTGTTTCGACATTGAGCCTAAATGTGCTAGTATTTGTGAAATTCAAAGTAAATGGTCAGATGCGTTGGCCATAGGTTCAATGTTCGAATTTTGATCGGCCCGTTCAGTGGTTGATGCAAACAACTGTTCCACACATCGTCCGCACGCGGGCGTTGCGATGATGCAGAAGATGCTCCGAGTGGTACATGTGGTACCGAGAGGCTGATGGACCGGGAAAAGACGATAACGACATCAGGTAACCGGCAATTTCGGCGTTTCGCTTCAATGCGGTCAATGATCTCGCCCAGCGCAAATATCAAGAGACGGTGGGAAAAAAAAGATTCGCACCCCACCTGTTCTTCGAGACTGAGATCAACCTGTGTATTTTTTTGCACACACGTTACCCCCCCCCCCTCCCTTACGAAGACGGAATAATGCGAACGTCGTTTTCAAAACGATCACCATTAATTTTGTCTTAACGGCAAATCAGCACGCCAAACTACGTCTATCGGCGGCTCCCACTTTAATTGCAAAAACACACACCTAACTAAAGCTAGGCGAAATCCGGCTAATAAAAAAACAAGATAGACCTGATATCGTTGCATTCAGGTTTAACGATTCAGCAAAAGAACAGGAACTTCACGTCATTGTCGACTGGTTCAATTTCCGAAGGGAACTCTAGTTTGTTCGATTACAGGTACCATGGTGTCGATATGCCCCAGTTGGTTATTTAAAAAAAATCATTATGTATTGTGTCAAAGACGGACAAATTTCAAGTAATAAACCACAACAAATCCACTCTCTGAAAAATGAACTCTCAATTAAAATTTATGTGCTTCTCTGTGTTGTTAATTAAAGTTGAAACCCACATTTTGGGTGACGCTGGAAGAGAAGATAGTTCACAAATTCTAGCAAAATATCAATTATATTTACTTGTAGAAGTTGTTCAATTTACGGTGTACAGCGAAATGGAGTGAGCAGTGAGTACAACGTCGTTTCCAATACAAGCACATCTCCTACATAGTGTGCAAGGTGATGTCAAATGCTTTTCTAAAATCACGACGCCGCCAGCAACGATCGCCTTGCGCTTGTGGCGTACGCGTTCTCACGTCAGCGAGCAGACACGTCCAAAAACTTTTGAACTATACCGAATCCTAATATGGAAAGGCACCAACCAACTTTTTTACAACCACTTTTACTCGGCCAATTACTGGCCACGTCCGCCGTCAGCCAAATACGAATATCCCACTTGGTGAGCAGCACGTCAGAAGCCTGCCTAATCGGCGCCAGAATCTTTCCGATCCACCTGGGACCCCCCTTCCTTCTGAGACACCATCTTTCGATCCGAAATGCTCATATTTTCACAGAAAAGTGTGTTAATGTGATTGATGTCGGATTTCTATTTAAGTTCCATGACTCATACATTCATATCATCCCTTTCATACACCGCAAAATTAAGGCGTCTTAATACAACGTAGAAAAGTTATCGCTTCTCCTAAGATTTTTTGATACAATAATTGAAATTATAAAATTCCTGTTAGGTTAATGCATTCAGATGCCTTCCAAGCTAGACACCTTTAAATAAATTTCCTTCTTTAGAACACATCTTGAACCGGGTTACTATTTCGGAACCCGAGTTTGCTTATGTCTGTCAATAAAATTCGGGAATTAATGGAGGTTGCGTTAACGAATCTACAGCCACTATCCAATAAAGATTGTGAGAATGCTAACTGTTATACAAAAAGATCGGTATCGATTCAAACCAAATCACACATAGAAGTGCGTGAGTGCCTTATCGGTGCCCACAAATGTGATTAAAGGGTATCAGGACGATAGGAGTAGCAAAAAAAAATTGAAGTTGAAGTTTAACTGGGCTAAGTCACGTGGGCAGCTCGAAAAAATAATAAGAAAAAGGCAGCGATCGTGACAGAGAATCCAACTTGACTACATATAGGCTACGGGCACACAACGCCAACTGCTGTCCTACTTGCACACTGAATGGATTTTTTGGCGTGCGAAAACTTCTCGAAAATTGTAGCTTCTATGCCATCAGGTGTATCATTACCGTCTTTTTCTCGCCCGCTCAAGTTTTTCGGTCGAAACGAGGAGAAATGCTAACAAAACTACATCTACCGAGAATTTTATGTAGTCGTGCGATTCGCCGTAATTTATAAGGGCTCGATATTGTCACGGATTATCGGAAGAAATGTCATGGCATGCAGTTATAAATTTCGAAACCAAACGAGCAGTTATGGTAATCGCTGTTATTATGTAATAAAAAAATGTTATAGAACATGTGGTCAATGGAAACTTGAACAGATACAGGGTGTGAACCAACTATTTAATGATTCAATCATTTACGTAAAATATAACAACACCTTTCGCCACCTTTTTCTCAGAACGACATCCATGAACGTCTTAAAAAACAATATTCAATAAGAAATATGTTGTCGAATTTTCAATGGAATGCTAAATTTAACCAGCACTTACCACATCATTAATACTCATTCTGAATATTACGATGTCACGCGTCTTGATATTCACATTGATGTGATGACGTGAATTATGTATGTATATTTGTTGGCATACTAAATATATTTTTATGGATATTTTTCTCCATAGCAGACAATTTAAATTCATTATTCATTTGTCGGAGCTGTGTTTGAAAATGTACGGCTATACCCCTCTGCAGGATTCTTAAAATTAAGTCATATGTTTAAAGCGAACCAGTTCTATAATATGACGAATATTTTATAATATGAATAAAGATATGAAATCTTTTTAAGAGGTTTCGCTGGACTGTGCGAGTCGAAGATGAACGAAATGGCGACACTTACAAAACGAGAAATTACAATAAAAATGATGATTATTTTTTTTTGCATAGAAGTAAATATTACAAACAAATTTATATGCTCTATTGCATCCTGTGGAAATGTAACTTGGAACTTGTCCACGGAAACTACCATCTGAGAAGTTTGGGGTAGCAGGAAAAAAGTATCGGTGCCCATCGCAGAGTGCCTAAGCATCAAGAATGGTATGGAAACTTCTGGAGTGCGGTTGACTGTATACAGTGATAATAAATAATAATAAATGAGATTCTATATATGTATTTTAAATTTCGATGAACATTCAACTTATGTTTCGCTTTTCATGAAGCGAAATAACTTTATTTTAAGGGCGTGATTTTATTGATCTTGTTGAATCATTCGAAAAATAACCCTGGTCCCGGGAGGAAACACACGCGTGTGGCGTCCGGAAGCAACGGACAAAGGCTCATGCACGAGATATTTATTCAATAACAAAGGTGACAACTGGCATGAGAATCGGAGAGGAGGACTTCATCCTATGCCAATGCCAAGTAAGGCTACAGCAAACGCCTCTCGGCATATGTTTAGCTGCATTCTCTGCAACAACGGAAGGAAACGGAAAGTGAAGACACGTACATCCACGGTGACACACCAATCTCGCCCGCTCTCTCTCTCCCGCCCCCTAGTGTCTAATTTAAATATAATAAATATGCGTGCCCATAAACCACAAAAACCGTCGAAGCAGTATCCTGCGCGGTCGATGGAAAAGCGTGACGTCGAATGGGTCCTTTGTACTCGACGACCACATTTGTGAATGGCCGAGTGCGAGGCGCTGCAGTCCAGACTGACGACTGTCAATCTAATGTACCGTTTGCACACGAACACTTACTTTGGGATAGTGTTTAATGACTGGTTACCACAAGGACAGTGATTCATAATGATGGCCTAGTCGCTAATAAGGATCAAAAATACGTTTTATCAACATGCTTTCCCTCGAGGCAGACCATGATAACTGCTCTGAATTTATATCTAGCCAAGACTAATGCAATGTAGATAACTTAAGATTATCAGAGTTCCAAAGCTTGGTTTACTCTTTGTCCGCTATTTTGTGTTGTTTTGCCAACGTCTTTTATTCTCTCATCTGTATAGACAAATCACAAATGCGCCGTTTTTTGCCTGGCTGAGTGAATCACGCACACTGCCAACCATTTCTTAGAATGAGGGAGATTCGCAGGTAGATAATTATCGAACATCATAACACTGTGTTTTCAAACTCGGGCGCATGACTGACAAGGTTAAAGCCGATCTAAATAACAACAATAACCGCCGGCATTCGAAATTGTTTTGAGCATCTTCGACAGCCCCTCCTATAGTCAAGTTTTTTGTCTGTGTTTCTAAGTAACATGTCACATTACATATAATGCTACTGAGTTGAAGCTCGACTGGTAGGTATAACGTTTACCTATATTTGCCAAAAGCGTAGTGCAACTCTGCGTTCTATTCAATAAAATTTTGCTATTGCGAGATTTCAATCGAGATCAATTATTATCGAGATTTCAATAGTCTCTGTTGAAACTCAATATGTTTGATTGAACTTGGCGCGTTGTCCGATTTAAAACGAAAATGGTCAAAATTCCATAATGTGATCTAAAAAATCGAAAAGAAAAAATTGCAAAAAACAACAACAATGAATTAATACCTGATTGTTAAATGCGTCCGACGGAAGTGCTGAATTTCGAGTTAAACTCTTCTGCGCTAGCCAGAGATCAAATGGATCAAACGCTTAGTATGTTTGTGTGCATTGAATAATACGTGCATATTTTATGCAGATTAGAGAAAAAATGATTAATTTATTGTAGATGCCTGTTTTATGTTTGTTGTTTTTTAAAAATGATTTAGGTTACATTTGTTTTGACTAAATATTTGTTTCTATTTGCAAGCTGAATATAGTTAATGATACAGGGACTATGAATACAGTGTATAGCCAGGAAATGAGGGTGGTTTTGATTTTTGAGAGTTACAATTGCACGTACATATCATAACATTGCGTAAAACAGGTGGAATGAGTCATAAAGGAAGTAACAATTAATATAAATTGGGCCGCAGGATATCTCTAGTCCTACTGCAACTTAATGGGTATTATCATGAAGATAAGCTTATTCGATTATCATCCATACAGATGTACGTGACCAATAGCCGAAAGAAAACAACATAAAAAAGAAGTGTCCGAATGCATACACACCCATCTTTACAGCCAACGCCCGAATTAAAAAAGGTAAGTCAATGATACGACGATGCAACGCCAAAATATCCACGCTAAAATGTCTAATATCGCATGCGCTAATAGTAAAGCGCTAGAAAGCAGGGGTCGCCGTCACTTACAAGAAACGTCAATTCCAATAAGCATCAGATATTGGAAACTCGGCTTTACCGCGACAAATGCTATATGAAACTTATTTACTTTATCTAACTTGCCTTACCTAACCTAACTAACCTTACCTGATTCACTAAACTCACTCGAAACACAGGACGACATAGGCACTGCCCACATCTGACGGTTATCAAAATTGTCATTTGATGACGAGAGTTATATGAGTGACGTGATCTCGGAAAGCAACATGTAATAAATGCGCTAATAATTATGATTATCTATTGACTTCTAATTTTTTTTTTTTTTTTTTTTTGTTAATTCACTGAAGTGACGGGTCACAACAGGAAGATTCTGTACCCCTCTCAG
>JAQGBY010000364.1:0-47622 GCA_034698785.1 Mycogona germanica | reverse complement strand
ACATTGTCATCAAATCTATGAACTTGTCGCCGTTACTCAGATTGCAGTCCATCAATCTCTTCATCAATTGTGTTATAATAAAAAGTGTTTGCTCCAATTTGGTTAGCTGTTTAAGGCCTGTCTCAGAGATAATGAGTGACAAATGCATTTTATTTTTTTGAGTTTGTATTGATGTTAAACACGCGTGATGGCAAAGCTATCTTGTTACCACATATATTCATGTGTACGTTCTGTGGGTGGGAATTCTGAGATTTTCGAGGCCTCGCTCGAATTTGTTTATGTTCATATGCCAAAAATTTGCCGATCACGAGGCTTCAAGATTAACTACGTGTGCAACATCTTAATATTTATAATAATGTGCACGTCAACTATACCTGAGAGACAAACAAAACCTAAATGTGATCCCGCTTTTCTATTTCTGTGTCTTATGTATGTCTATACATACTTTACTTGCTGCTTGGGTGCGATAACGCAATTACTGTTAACTAACTTTAAAGAAACCAAAAATTAGTGAGAAAGAGTGAATTCAGGCTGTTTTTAAAAAGTTTTATCAAAGGTTTTATCAAGATATGAAATACTGTATTCTTGACGGCAATTAACTAAAAATGAAATTTAGTATAAAGAATTTTTTAAAAAATATTTTCTAACTTTCAAATTGTATGACAGATATTTTCGCGCTCATATTTACGAAATCCAGTGTAGCATTCACAGTTTTCGAAACTTCCGTTCAGAACAAGTATTTACAGAAATAGTGTACAGTATATTGAGGTCCGATGAATATTTAAACGCTACCTCTTTTTATATCTGGTTGTGCTCTTGAAATACGTTCTAAGATATCTCCGTCTTGGTAAAATAAGCTTTTCTAACTGACTGCCAATTTTTTATACCAAGCCGCCATTTCATGCTCATTTCAAATCTGCCATTAACTAGCCATATCAACCATACAAGAAGGTGCCTACATACAGCGCTACAACAACGTACTTCCTTCCCCATTGTGCCGTTCTTTTGCGGTACAACAATTAGAAATAGCATTTGACTTATAACCAATTTTGGTGAGAAATATATAAAATTATCATTATCAGTGAAGACTTCCATAAAACCTGGTGGAAAAGTGATCCAATTAACAAAAAAAAGTAGTAAAGTATTTCATGCTTTCAAATATACCAGTAGACATAATAAAAACCTGAGTTTGCAGTTCAACCAAAGTACAAATTTACAGAGATCTGCAGCAAAACTGACAGTATTTCATGAACAAATTTACACTTTTCATGCCAATTGGCTTTGGCAAAAAAACATTCACTTTTAAATGCATTTTCTATTCTTGATACGCTTGCCATTTTTCAGAAGAAGCAGAGTTGAAAATTAAAATGAAGTTGCAATCGTCAAGATGTGAAAAACATGTTACATATTAGCACACTTGACATTTTTTAACGTTAATTCTTGTAGTGTGTACATGTAGCTACGTGAACCTATACATACACCGTTTGTACAAACTCTTGTGCTCTATCGTTTAGCATTTGCATGTTTAATTTCATAATAATATATTATATATAATTTTTTAAAGTTTTGAAGTGTATTCAGAGAGAAATAACGAGCAATATTGACGGCCGGTCTAAACTGGATTTATAAATTTTTTAAATGCACGTCGAGAAGAAAAATATTTTGAACTCTTTAATTTCTCCAGCAGAGCAAATGTTTCCATTGTTTCCATATATTAAACTAAATTTATCATACAAAGACTCGTGAAAAAATGTTAATTGGAGAACTGGTAAAACAGAGAGCAATATTATTAATGAGATTTTAACGAATGAAAAAGTATCAGATATGATTGAAATACGATTCTACCAGAAAATGTCAACATTCAAGCATATCATCTGCCACAACAGCCAGCGACTCGAAATCCATCACAAATTTTTATATGTAGTATGGGAGAAATATTTTTTAATCTTTTTACAAATATATATATAATGTATGCTTACACACATTTTTGTACAAAACATTTGTAAATGTCTATGTTATTTAATCGTGCATATACATTGTAAATGATTATCATTAAATGTCAAGTGAAGTGAATTTTGTGGAACTTTACCTATGTATGTTTGTAACGCTCACAGTTTAGACTATATTGATTTTTTTAAACCTTTCAATTATGTAGAACAATAAATTCCAGCGTCGAAATCACCGATAGCTTTGAAATTCTTAATATTCGGCGTCAACTTGTTGAAAAATAGCTCCTGTCAAATTTTACCTTATACACTCTTTAACTTAAGGAATATGAATACAATTGATTAAGCATCATAATATTTGATTTTTAAAAAAATATATTTTGTTAAAAGAACTTTAAGGAAATACTTTTTTAAAACGCATTCCTTCATAAATACTTTTAATGTCAATTTTAATAATGATTAATCAAAATATTTGATTCATTCTTTTATTTGAAATTTATGCCTATATCACGTGACTTTAAAGCCAATCCATAGTGACCACTTGTATTTTTTGTAATCAAAATAAATAATAAATGTGATGAAAAATATCAACCTGAACCGAAGTGTCATTCTTTAATTTTGTGATATGACCGGTGACTCGCACAAAGAAAATACATGTGAACAGGTAGCTAAACCGGAAGTGAAAGATGAAAGAAATACGAAAAAAAAAATGAAAACCCCATATGAATAAATAGTCATTGGTTGAAGTCATATGTGCCAAACAGTGCCACAACCGATTTCGGCAAACGATTTGCCATCACGAACGTGAACTCAACATTTGGATAATCGATCGAACTTGAAATATGTAATTTCCTCATACCACCAATCATGGATAAACATGTGGGATAGCGTCAATACGTGTGTACAGAGTTATACTGCGTACATACAAACACAACAGCACATTTTGGCAGCATTCGTGTTCACCGATGCGCAAACCAAATTTATAATCGACAAATACCACTTATTATTTTTTTTCCTCTGCTAAATGCATGTTACTTTTTTGCGAAATTACGGTTGACATCGCTTGTAGAAGGTTACTGTATCGACGCATCCATTTTTTAACTGATTGACCGTGAAATTTTTCAAATTATAAAATATCTGCGATGATAAGGCCATCAATTCTGAAAACCTTATCAAATTGCATACAATCCTACATACCAAAATTATTTATATTCCACATGAGCATGAATCTTGCTATTTTTTGTATTTAGTTAATTTAACCAGTCACTACAAAAAGTAAGAATGCACCAACAACTTCGAATATCCTTTGTACGGTAATCCCAGAATCTTGAAAAGTGCTGTCTGGAGTCATTAAAAAAATCTATATCTTACGTCAGTCTCGTTACAGTTTTTTAAGTGAAAATGAATTTTAAAAAAGTGAGGGGCTCTCGCCTTTGGAGAGGTCTGGGAGACGTAGAATTTATTTTCGTATCTTTTGTGACGTTGGTTTATTTTATTTTGCCGTGAATAAGTCAGTCCTTAAAGTCATGAAATCTGGTCAGACTTTAAACGCTTTTGTCTGAGAAAGTATACGGCGCAGATGTCACTGAGGTGTGAGAATGATAAAATGAGAAAAAGTAATGTACATGCAAAGGCAACTAAGGAACTTTGGGTTCTACTAAAACCAGCACAGGTCGATGATAAGAGAAATACGAAACCAACATACGAATACAACAGCCAACTCCTATACAGTGGAAGTGATTCGTTCAGCCCCTACAACGAAGGCGACGGTAACGTTAACGTAACGGGCTGGGGTCAGAATGATCTTGGGTTCAAACACATCATAGGCAATTTTTTCTAACGAAACTAGAACGAAGCGAAGCGAATATTTTAGACAATATTAGCGCAATAACCGAAAATTACGCGCGGACCAATTGCCAACTATAACAGAGTTAGTATATGAATTAAATAAAAGCCAGACTAGCCTAATTGTGACTGGAGCAACAGTGCACACAAACCATGCAGAACAAGAGTTCGGCTGCCGACAAAAAAAAGAAACAGTTTAATAACGGTTTCGGTGTGGTTCGGGCAGTATTCTTCAGATTGTGTCTTCTCAAATTCAACGTACGGATGGGTCCGGTCCCCGCATCCGTCGAAGGGGGTCAAGCGCGTCCGGCACGGTTCTGCACGCGCACATGGTCATCCGGTCATCTGGTCGGACCAGCGACCCATCATGTTGACAACCAGCGAGCATCATGTTGGGCGCGGCGCGTGCGTAAGAATCGTCAGGTCGTCGCGAAAAAAGAAAACCATTTTGAATAGCTTCTATACGATTAATAGCGTTAATGCAATTAAAAAAACCTACACATTCCAAAACTTTTTCCTATTGTTAAGTCCGTGTCAGTGCAATGGACCAATCAATTCGACAAATACATACTGACACAATAAAAAAGAAATTGTTGAACGACAATCTCTCTTTTATTGTTTTAAACATTCGGCATCAACTTATTTACTTTTTGCAAACGCATATTGGTTGTTAACTGAACTTGCAAATTTATATTTGATCCCGATTTCTAAAGTCGGCAATTTTATATAATCATGAGCCAAATGTCACATACGACTCGTCGTAGCCCCGTTGATATTGCGGCTGACTGTGGCTCGGCGATCCCGGGTACGATTCCCGGCGCGGACCCTCGATTATTTAACCCCGGGGCACTGTTGAAAATGTGCCCCTCGCATAGTGTCTAAGCACCAAGACGGGTACAGAAAATCCTGTAGTGAATATTAGAATAACAAATTTTTTTTAAATTTAATGAAATAGTATTTACGAAAAAAGCGCCAAATCACAAATCACCAAACGCCTGTAATTTTTTAAAACGCAACCTGAAAACCTTATGAAGGAACAGAAATTCAAATTGTTTGTGTCTAAATTAAGAGAGCTTCGCTAACGTGTATTTTTGTTTATGAAACATTCCAGCCCAGCCAGTATAATAAATAAGTCTCATAGACACTTTTTTCCATACCTGAATTAAAAAATAACAATTAGTTTTTTAGATAAAAAATCGACAAATTTCCAAGGAGCAACCAGTTTCAAACTTATTCATGGCGTTTCAAATGACAGTGCTGTTATTTTAAATGCTAGATCGATTTATTTTATAAAGAAAGTTAATTTTATGTGTGGGTAATCAAAAATTGAGACCAGCTGAATAACGTAAAAGAGTATCTTTTTTGAGAAACTCTTAACTTTATACAATGTTGCGTCGCGCGCGAAGATCTATTGATCAGGAACGCCTCCAGCAGTGCTGATTACTTAGGGCCCAGCCCATACATATCAGGAACAATCCCAACATCACTACATTGACGCGCTGCTCAGAGTAAATCAACCGGGACGAAGTGGGGCGTAACTCAGCAAAAACGGCCGTGAGAATGTTTAGAACCGCGCGCCCGTACTTTAAGTATACATGTTTACGCACGTACTTAAGAAACTGTGTCGATTTTGTAAAGATGGATGCAGGATTGGATTGGATTGTGGCCGGGCACGGACAGTTGACAGGCGCTAAACGAGCCGGCGACGGGCGAACAATGGAGCGCAGAATTCGCGTCACCTTCGCCAGGTGAGGAAAAAAAAACACTGACAAAAACGTCAATGCGCAAATCATACACAAGTGCACGCTTGAATGCGCGGGTGCGAAGGTAAAGAAATAAATCCCGCGCGGGAATCGCATCGCGATTACGCCGCTACCGCATCCACGTACATCGTCCGTGCGGATCTAAATGCATCTTTAATGGCCCGCTTGGCGACATCCGAATTAGGATAATGATATCTGAAAGACGGGACAATATCTATGTCACTGTCGGCAGTCGGCTATACAACTAATAAATATCTACTAAGGTTACTAAATAAAACATTGCGCGACTAAAACGTTTGAACAGACCTCATTGTCAAAAATAAATAAAAGGAAATTTCTCTTGAGAGCATCCAATGCAGATAACCGTTCCTTAAACAATGTCATTTGTAAAGTTTTTCGCCGACTCTGTTCGTCTTTTTTCGTCCGGCGCTGTCCCGGAGACAACCCCCATTTTATTATTATATTTCAAGTACGATCTTGCCTCTTCTTATATTTTTAAAATGTAATTTGTCAACTACAGTAAATGTAAAATGCTGTACGTTTTATTGAACTATTTGTGGAAACTGTGTGAAACTGTCTTTTTTAATAATTTGTGTATTTTTATTAATCAAGAAGAACATCAGAGGTACCTTTTTGATTAATAAAAAGACATCAATTATTAAAAAAGACAGTTTCCACAAATAGTTCAATAATACGTACAGCATTTTACATTTACTGTAGTTGACAAATTACATTGTTTAATGAACAGTTATCTGTCTAGTTAATATTGCTTTGTATTCGCGGCAGCCACTTATAATTTATTACATCAGACTTCACTAAACTTAAGACAAGATTTTCTACAAGATAAAGACGACAGAAACTCACATTTTTCAGGATAGAAAAATGTTCGCTCACAACGAAAAAAGAAAAACGAAAAAAGAGCCATTGTTCAAGTCTTTTATGTTAACAGAAAAACATGATAAACCCCATCTCCGGATTCGAACCTCATGCCAAGAGGAGAAACTCAAAACAGTTTCATCCGAACTGTTACGGAAGCATCGCACCGTGCGACAACAGGTCAGAGGGTGCGCTAGCACAAAGAGGACTGACAACCAATAGGATGTGTGTACAGTGTACAACTGCACGAATACCATCAAACGTTCGTGTGTAGAACTGTTCAGCATGACAATTCGATTTTCTTCGATCAAACAAGAAGCATTGAATTAGCGCGAAAGTTGTTCGCGCATGCGCCGTTGAACACCCCCACCCCTCCCCCACCAATGATCACTCCACCAATTCGCTTCGATGTATCTTCATCTACCTGTACAGGGCCTGCAGTTACAATGTCGTTCCGCCGAGTGATTTCGCGAACCGTTTGACTGGTTTGCACTCCTGCGTCTCTCCCAAAAACCGCCTACCGGCACGCACTCGCATAACTGTGATGTAAACTTGTCTCATTACAGATCGACAACCCTCAACCACCCCCAACTAAATCTCGCCAAATCAAACACACACATAAATATATCAACAAAAAATTCCGCAAACAAGGGCTGGTCACGCCCAAAGTTAGTACTGACCTTCCCTTGTCCAATAAATCCCTATTGCTAAACCAATTAAGATGTAATCCAGTGATTGGCAATCAATCGAAGGAAGATTTCGTTTCTTGAATGACTTGACATTTCATAAACTTGGTATTGTCTGGGATTTGTACAAAGTTGGTGCCCCGAAAGGCGACACTTCTTAAATTTATCACTGATTGCTCATTACCTGGACCAATGGTTATTACTCTGTATATTTTTTATTTTATTAAATTGCCAGTTACTCATACAGGATTAACCATAAGCTGCGGGTAAAGCTGCAGCTTTTCAGTAAGTTAAGCCGCGTAAAATTAACACTCGCAATTAATCCAACACAAAAATTAATAAATAACACATGTTTTTACTAAAAATCGGCTTGTGCACTTTTCACTACGGCGCAAAGAATAATCACTATGAATAATTTCACACAAAAATCATTAGATTAATAATTTTAAAAAAAACTTTACTAAACAAAATTGCGCTTCGCGCTCATTAAACCTTTTGTGCAAAACGTTCTTTGCACTTCATGCAATTTCATTGTCATTTCTCTAAAATTTGACTTCATCATGCTGACAATTTTTATGTAACTTTATGCAGAAATCAATACAGGTATTTTTTTACGTGTGCTCTTCGCACACATTTCCTTATAACTCGAACAGAGAAAAAACGTCACAATTCTTTAGAGAAATCGCCGAACAAATGTTAAGGGGCGCGAGAAAATTGTATCCTCGCCCTGGGCGAACAAATATTCGGCACGGCTCTGATATTGCGATAAATTGTTTCCACCGAGAGAGGTTAGTGACGCGAGGAACAAACAAATCGCAGATTTGCGATTGCTTAGGAGACTATCTGCGAGCTCCCCCCCCCCTAGGAGACATAATCCGGCGCAAAATACGGTGACCCATCCACTTTTTTATCCAATGGCCGGCCCCTACAATCCCACCAGTAAAATCCAAGCGTGGAAAAACTTTCTTACGTGGTGCGAAACGCAGATGAGAACGTGTGTGCGCGCACACACACACCTTTTCAACTGCAATTCGAAGATTGCACGAACGTCAAAAGACTCGAAAGAAGCAATCTGCCCGCTTGTCTTCTTGGGCTCATCATCTCTCACTAGAACGCGCGAATCTAACAAACAATTGCAAATCTCAGGCGCGCCTCTTTGATCGGCCTTTTGAAATTGACACCAACAATTCACAACCACTCCGCAGAAACGCACCATCGCCAACGCCGCCACCACCGATGCTCGTTCAAATAAACGACAACACTTGTTTCGGATTAACGCGAATCGCCGGCAAGTGACTAGAGGAGAGTGAAGTCGTTAAACACCGCGAATTGTGCCTCGTTTCAGTTACTATATATTTTGTGAAAATTCGGTAAATATTAACTACATTCGGTAAAATTTTATTGCATATTAACTTGTCATCGAAAAAATGCTGTTTGGACTATCCATTTTCAACAACAAAAAGAGAAGCGTTTAATTATTCGAATTCTACTACTGCAATACAATATAAGATATTTCTTGCTCGTAAGTCAACAACTAAAACTCAACATAACCGTCAAACATATCATATTTAAATTAATAGTCCTTAAAACGGCTCAGCTTATGAAATTGATATAAGGTGGCTTCAAAAAGTCACTGGACGAATAATTGCGAGAAAATAGTTTCTCATACTTGTAAAAGAATATGGATTCCATAGATTAACTTAGGGTTCACCGTGTACATCAGTTGGCATTAGAAAGTCGATCTCAGTTCGCGAATAGTTTAAATCCACAACGGATTTGTTAATTAAGTACTTCATTGTCAGTGTTTTACATCTACCGCAAAATAGGATTAAAAGATCAGAAGAAAAAAGCGTGGGCGCTTTCCTACGATACATCTCGTTTCGCGTCCTCCGTTCGATTCTCAGCGAGCTGATGGAGCGTAACTGATGCGCGTCTAATGGAATTAGCGCTGCCACAGTCTCTCGATTAAGGTAAGAGTATATATACAGTGTATAAACTTCGATTCCGTTCATAAATAATCAAATTCGAAATAATGTTGATCGCTCTCGCCCCGTTGACTCTCACGGTTGATGGAACCACTTCCATAACGCAACACTGTTCGCGTTGTCACAATGTATCACATTGTACCTCATAAAAATTACTTCTGAACGTAACAAACGACGGTTATCGTTCGTCATCTTTTACAAGTCTACGTCTTGAAATGGATAACTTGTTAAATACGCTCGTAAGTTATAGAAGATGTCAACCATCTTGAAATTGCGGGATACCTCGAAAACTCCTTGAACGCCTACATTGCAATTCCCGATTTAGATTGGGCGCTTAATAACGTATTGACATTTTTTTTTCTTACATCATTTTGTATTCGTAATTTATAATTTCAAATTATGGATGAGAGGTAATGAATTGCCGTACTTCCAAATTCACTTAAGGATGAACTTGAATGTCAAACTAGCTAACTCGTACATTTATTTCAATGCTGTATTTTGAATTTCGAAGCAGAAACGCATACGCGTATTGCCTTATTCACGGGAGAGGGTTAAGCCAGCAAAACACGGACAAAAATTGTCATTTATCGAAGTCCAGTAGTCTGTGGACCTCGGCGACTTGACCAAGCGGCACGCCCCCCCCCCTCCCCCGCACAAATTAAAAGAGTTGGTCACAGCAAATGTGCTTTTACTTCCGGACGCTGATTGCAAGCCATTCCTAAAATGAGCGAAATGGGAGTCGGTCCGGTAGACTAGAAAATTACGTTTGATAGTGCGCGTGCGATCGGCCGTCCACGCAGAAACAAGTCTAGAAAGCAGTTGTCTGAAATACCATCAAAACATTATAACCCTTTCTGTCTCTAAGATATTTATTAAGAAGGTCCACCAGCGTGTTCGCCCTAAAAAAACCAGGAGGTGACCTGGTAATTTTACCTATCCCAGGCTTAGTATAAGCTACCTAGGTAGGGATCTTTAACGTGTACCTGAAATCGTCCAGGCATGGGTCCCACGGCTTTACTTCCATTCCGAAGGAAGGCGTGCGTAGGAATTTCTCTCGCTCGAAAAATTCCGAGGGCGGGAATCGAACCCGCGATCTCGGGAATAGCTCAACACGCTAACCATTACGCCCCACGAGACCCCCATAACCCTTTTCTGTAGCTGTTAATTCATTAACAGAAAAACCTCAAATCATGACCAGCATGAAAACATAAGCATATTCAAACATTCTGCAATTGCTTGTCTAAAAATCCTCACTCAGTTCAAAAAATGTGCCGACATATAGGGTATGTCGCTACTCGCTAATTAAAATAAGAAACATCGAGATAGTAGTAATATTTTGTGTCTAAAATCAAAAAAGAGTGTCACAGAAGGTGCCCAATACTTTTAGATCGATTTTACCGAACGAACGCTACAAAACTCTAACCATTTTAACGTTTACGTACACTGACTGACATGAAGTTTTTCGCAAGTGAAAGTCCTTCATTGTACTCAACGTTTTCCGAATGTTTGCTATCTTGGTATTTTAATAGATGCAGCCATTTAAATTTGATTATATAATTTGTAAAATGAGTTTTAAAAAATCTATGCACTTCTTGAATTTCTCTTCTCATGTTTCAATGACGTGAAAGTAGTTACAAAACATAACTAAGAAATGGTTATTTCCTCGAATTACTTTATAATTACGAGTAATGAACGTTCATAATCATTAACAACAATTATTGTCACTCAGCTTGTAATCCTAACAATGTTTTATACAGTGCGCATGAAATGTCGGTGCATTCCAAACTGAAAAAGGAAAAATATATCGAGCGGGAACAATTCTACGACCAGTCAATATACAACTGTAATCACAATTCTATTGTACAATTAGTGGTCATTTAGATATTTTAAAAAGTACATATAAAATTAAAGATTAACACAGAAATCCTGTACAGAAAGATCTCTGGAGTAAAGAATTGCTGGCACATTCAATTATGTATTTATCGGTGATGGTTTATCTCGTCTAAGATGTGTGTGTACATGTACACTCGAATCGGATCAAGAAATACGGGGTTTACCATGACAAATCAACAACTCACATTGCATGAAAATAAAAAGTGAATTTAGACAATCGACCGATTTGGAAAAAGTATCGAAACATGGCGACGATCGCACATCGATACTTTGTGAATCATCATTTTTTATGCGCAAGCGCGCGCGCGTTACTTATATAAAAATAAAAAATAAAAACAAACAGGCACGGAAACTCCACTTCTTAGGAGTGAAGGGGGGAAGGGTGCTTGGTGAATCAACGCATGGCGTCGAAGTCTGAAAAGGGGGTTGTGAAGGTGGTTTGAAGCATAGCCCACTCGATTATATACCTGTATATATTTTGTATCGTGTGCGGCGTGCGTGCAATCTGACGACGTCCGACGTAACGTACGCGCAATTTCACGGCCGGTCGATCAGCGGCTCGAGTGGCCATGCCACTTGCCCTAAATTTCGCGCGTCGAAGAACAACAAAAAAAAAAGGTCAACAAAAATCCATTCCCGAAATGGTAATAAAAAATAGTGGGTGTCAGCAGTAATTATGATTATTGCGCGTGGAGCAACATCTCTGCCTCCCGGCGGCCATTAGGTAAGCAGTGCCGGCACCATTCTTGAATCTCTTTGCTGCGTCGCATTCAATAAAACCTTGAACTTGAGAGATACCTTGTTTCTCAAGTTCACCCCCCCCCCTTCCCTAGTAATAATATGTAGGGTAGCGCAACAACCCCCAGCCATCAACAAAACATCCCATTTTGTAGTGAAAGATAATTAAATTATCATGTTCAATCGGGATAATGTCATGGTTTCACTTAAGACGAAAGGCCTCCTTAAATTCATCATATTCGGATATTTCAAGTGATTTCGTCGACATTTCAATAATCAATGATATCCCCGAATATGGCAAGCCATCTAAGGTGTCTTATGACTTTATGATATTGAAAATAATTTATTAGTCGCTGAGCAAAATATGATGCTATGACCTCCGACGATATACACGGTTAGTGTGACAATAATTTATTCCAAATAGGTCGAAATTCCGCACAAGTTTGTGAGACGTAATTAAACACTTCTTTTTAACGTGTGTGTGTGTCATGTGGTGACCCTGTAGATAAAAGCTCTCAAACATTTCTGATCGAATAACGCTTCTTCTTTTTAGGATAACGCGTTCCTTAGGACTTATAAATTCAACCACTAATCCCGTCATTTGCTGCCGATTCTTCCAATATTTATCATCGGTTCAAAATTGAAAGAGTTGTTGGCTGTGTAGTGGTTATCTCAAAAATCTTGTATTCACATAGCTTAGATGCTGTCAAAACAGTATAGCTGAGCGAAGCCAGATAACATATCTGACTAATCACCAACGCTCTCCCGAGTGACTTGAAGCTCACCGTTCATCATCAGTATTGTTATTTCAAACTTTTTTTCTCTTCCGGAATCTATTAATTTCCTGCCCAAGCAGCGCTAGTCGTTCAACTTTCCGGATACATGTAGCTTACTCACCAGGGCCCTAACCGAATGGCATTTGCAAACATCCGAGACAAGGGACTTGAGTGACTCCCAACGTGTCGCCATATCGGTTGAATCGGTGACCCCTTACACACAAAAAAAAAATTGCAGCGTGCACATTAATCACTGCAATGTTGAATGTTTCGCAAAGTGATTGCCGAAGAAACGACTGTCTCATGCTACTCTGTATACACGAGACTTCAAAAATATGCAAATCAGCGTCATGTCTTCAGAAGATCTGAGTCAGACCAACAGAATCTCGTAACAAAGCATATTGTCGGAATTAAATACTATACAGAGAAGCGTCTCGCTGAATCTGAACCAGTGAATATTCAAATTTGAGCAGTAATACAGGATTTCAACAATAAAACACTTTTCAGGGCAATTGATATCAGCGTTAGAAAACTCTTGTAAGCTATCAAAACCGACAGTAAAAATTAAAAAATAATAATTTTGATTGAAACTTATTGACAAAGATTTATATAAAATTAAGAAAACAGACAATGTTTTGATAAACATGAAAATATATTTGTGGGTCTACGGCAATGTTCATAGAACAAGCAACGACTTTTTTATTTTTAAAGTTTCAGACTTTTAAAAAATTGAAATACTGTGTTATATCGAAACTCTTGTCAAGTCCCGCGATTCCTTAATCGACTTCATCGCAATACCGATGCCCCAAACGAGTCAAGGAAAAATAAGAAACTCGTTTTCGCATTCCCTTGAGTGCACAGCCCTAAGATCTCAGGAGTTACTTCAAGTATCAGTATACCCCCGCAAGCCCCACACTGCTGTCAGACAACATCACTATTGAGCGTCGCGAGTTCATTAATTTTATTTGTGTTCCATGTAGGTCGACACGAATCTGACAGCCCTGAACAACCTCGCAAACACTTTTTTGATATTCCGTAAGCATAAGACCATAAAGAGCATCAAAGTCAAGCTAGTTTGAAAAGGGGAGGCAAATACACCATCCCCTCTGCTCTAGGTAGGGATCTTTACCGTGTACCTGACATCGTACAGGCACGGGTCCCACGGCTTTACTTCCATTCCGAAGTAAGGCGTGAGTAGGAATTTCTCTCGCCCGAAAAATTCCAGAGGTCTCGGTCGGGAATAGAACCCGCGATCACATGAGTAACAGCACGACAACACCACCGAGACCCCTGACAGTATCTTACGATTAATACAAATTTTGCAGGGTTTTAAAAAATGTTAGAAAATACTTTCACAGCCATGACTGGGACAGCTGAGCGAAGCGGACAATTTCTCTAGTATATCATAATCATGAAATGCAGTTCACATGTAGCCACTGGTCACATAAATTCCCTAGTTTGTTGCCATACGTGGCGTGGCGTGAAATAAATGTGCCGAGGATGTTGCACTTACAGTTTGTTTATCATAGTTAATTGCTCTCTTTTGACATTTTGAATGGCCAATTTTAAACAACTAAGTAGGCAGTCGAACTACGTCGGAAAAACCCGAAGATGTTTTCGTTTCTGTATCCTCCCGAGACCATGCAGTTTCTGCATAGGTGAATTTGAAAAAGCGAACTCACCCAGCGCGCCTATGGAATTGACGGACTTTTAAGAATTAACCACTCTGAGCACAATTTGTGTTCGACCACTGAATGCTTCCTGTTCATGGGTGTATTTACGCAAAATTGGGGAGTGAAAGAGCAAAGGTGTTTGGTGGTCTCTAGACTATATTTTAAAAAAACTGTGCAACAAACATAAGTGCATCCCGGAGACTCGTGAAACCGGACCATAGATTTTAGTTTCTTTATGCGCATCTTATGTGATTGATTAGTGACCCTCACTGCGGCCGTCACGAGCACGGACGATCCAAGGCTGATGAACGAATAACCTAACAAGTTAATGTCGTTGCATGTGCTTCCGGGTCGTGCGTTTGTTCAGGCTCCAATGCCATCCAAATTAATGTCATCCAAAACAAAATTTTGACCGCTGACTGACCAGACCGAATAATCGATTCCCTTTTTAAAAAATTGTAAATCGACAATTAACTGTATTACAGAGTTTAGGTTCAACAGACCTTGGCAAATGGCGTAAACTGAACTATTGAACGTATTGAACCAATCGTTTTAAAGTAATTATCAAGGACACATTTTCAAAAACGAATGCATGATCAGCAATGAACATCCCTATTAAAAGCATGCAATACAAAAATGTGCGTCGTGCCTAATGCACTGCATACCCAGCAAGGACTCGCGCACAACTAACTTCTAAACAATTTAAAAAAAAAATTAAAACAATACTGCGCATCACACAGGCTTCATGACCTTTTGCCCTGATCATAGAAAGCAAACAAGAATAAATCAAATCTGTTTACCTATAATGAACAGTAGCCATTAACCGTGGCTTTCATAATAATTACTCAAAAGTGTTTATGGCCATTTTAAGAGAATAAAAATAATAATTACATAATGGACACAGCATACACAACAGATATCCTATAAGGTTATGACTTCGCGACCTCAACAAGAGTAGAAGTTCCATAACATATAAGTCCTACTCAATAATATTAAGGCCAATCAGAAATCTTTTTCGCGCATCGTGCTCACAGAAAACGTTGGTTTCATCAATTCCTCACTAGAGGCATCACCGCCAGCGGCTAACTGCTACAAGTCACTAGTTTCACTGTACTTGTAGGGGACAGTAGCGGTTGCACCTCAGTCAACTTCTGCTTTAACTGCACAATAACCGTAGAAAAAACACTAATCCTATGAGCAACCGCTTCTAGGCATTTCTGCTATGCTAACATATAAATAAACAGTTCATAATTGTTCATCCGAAGTTGTCCCACATGACGTGGTACATGTATGTCGTTTTTCTTGGGTACCGTTTGAAAGATATTGATGAGACACCAAAAATGTGTTTGCATGGCCGCTTGGCCGGAAACATAATTGGACGCATAACTGATCCTTGAGAAACACCGACTACTAAATAGCTAAGAAAAACGCCAGTATTGATGGTGTTGTGTACACTAGGAAGTTTAAATTGAATAAAGAAAAGCGAACCACGATTTTAGCAAATTTATTCTCGTCAGCTTGCGTTCGACTTCGCCTCAACCCAAGCATGATGTGCCGTTGAACACACCTTTGGTGGCTTTGGTGGTACGCGCGCATTTCGAATTCTTTACAATTTTCTATACAAGCGGTTTCCATTGTATAGAGTCAATTGTTGACGGGGTAGGAGGAGGATGAGGAGGGCGACACGGGTGACATCTGGTGGTCGTGCTCGTCAAAACTTATATGGGACTCGATTGACGATGATTTGCGTATACACGTACAGTATGTACATGCATATGCACCTGTGGCGTCGCCTGGTTTGTACAAACCAACCCCCCCGTGATTGATAAATGTTTGGATCGTTCGTCTTCCGTATCTTTTCAAATCGGCCCGAGAGGCAAGATCAGATATTTCGAGGCGAATCGAGCCTATGGAATGTGTTCGAGTATTTCCGTATCACGCGTTTCATAGAAGAGCGCACTGCAATCGAATGACAATCTAACCTTGCCGGTGACAATGAAAAATGTGGATTCACACACGCTCGACAATACTTGAAACGAAAATTTTGAAATCAAAAGTAAAATTATATATTAGCAGTTATTTTGAATTGCATGTTTGCAGTTATTTAGAATGGGCATTGTATTTCTGAATCTCTGAATGGCAAATATATTTTGCCGTTAGGATTAAACAAATTAATATTAATGAAAAATATTTTTGTTAGAACGTCTGTATGATGATATTAATTCGAGAAAGAGTGAATTCGGAACAGCACCGAATGAAAGAGACGAACACGAGTGGCGAACTCGTCTTTTTATAATAATATTTTACTATTATTTTAATTAGAACTGGTAATTGCGAAAAATACAGTTTCGAACAGACCGGGAGTTCGAAACTCTCGGTAATTTTAGAATATTATTATAAAAAGACAAGTTCGCCATTCGTGTTCGTCTCTTCATTCGGTGCTGTCCCGATTCACT
Organism: Mycogona germanica; assembly: GCA_034698785.1. Lineage (NCBI taxonomy): Eukaryota > Metazoa > Arthropoda > Diplopoda > Chordeumatida > Chordeumatidae > Mycogona > Mycogona germanica. The sequence goes on along the minus strand of JAQGBY010000364.1, from coordinate 30,985 downwards.
CGTTCTCAAATTAATATTACTTTCGCTCAAACGAACGCTCATATCAATTAAAAATGTTCCCGTCAAGAGCTTATTTCAATCTCAATCTCATTTAATTTCAAAACACTTTAAAAGTTTAACATACTCGTATATCATAATTCGTTTAAGTCGTTGTGCAACTTGACTTTTCTTGATCAAATTTGAAACTCCAGGGAGAAAATTATAATTTTTGGCTTTTAGCGCCATAAAATACACGTATCGCTCATACTTTCATTTCTCATCGAATGTTTGTTTGCAAAATCTAGATTTCACATTTGCGTTGTCGACAAGTTAAAATGAGGAGACCACTATTTAAATGGTGATGGTAGCCGTCATGCCGCATCCATGGGTAGACAACGAAGCAGATAGCTTACCAGGTATTTAATGATATTCTCCGTTGCAAATTAAGTATACAGAATTAAAAAAACACGACCTTAATCCCCCACGAACGTTTGTTTCCCAAACCGTGCCATTTGATCACGCACAGACCATAACCACGAGTCCATCACGTCGCGGGTGGACGCCGACAGCCTGGAGCCAACGTACGGGCGCAAACACGAGGCGCCGCTGCCCCCCGGAAAGCCTCCTCCGCCACCGCCGCCGCCGCCAAAGACGTTCGCGCCGTTGGCCCGCCTGGCCGGCAAGAAAGCCGGAAGTGCTGGAGGAGGTGGTGGTGGCGGAGGCGCCTCGTCCTGCGCACGACGCTGCACCCAGGAGACCAATTTCGAAACGGGGTGAGTGAGTGCAAATATCACTAGGGATATCTTAAACATATTTAAAACTTAAAGCTGTCTTCTTTTGAAATACACAAATCTGGAATAGGGACATCGAAAAGTATTGTCTTGACGCGATTCCTGAACATACTAGAGAAGAAAGAACACGCATTTCCAACATTAAATTTTAAGAATAAAGAAGGCTAGGATAGATCTAGCTAGTAATCCGACAGTTACTGTAATGGTGGATATTTGAAAATAATTTCTCGTTGACCAACGCTACACTCCATCATAGTCACCGAAAATAATTGGAAGACAATTAAAATTTAGAACGTTTACTTACTGGGCCACATGTGTAAATTAGTAAATAAAATGTTGCACTTACTGGGCAATGTGGCCCAGTAAGTAAACGATCTAAATTTTAATTGTCTTCTAATTATTTTCAGTGACTATGATGGAGTGTAGCGTTGGTCAACGAGAAATTAATTTGAAATACCCACCATTAGTGTAACTGTCGGATTACTAGCTAGATCTATCCTAGCCTTCTTTATTCTTAAACAAATATCAATTTAATAAACGCTATGTACATGACTGTCCCTATAACCTGCATCATTTCCCTCATGTTCCTGTAGAATGTACGCCTGGTCGGTAACAAGTTCCTTGTATTGGAAACTGCTGGTGGTGCTGGAACTGGTTCTGTGCTTAACTGACATTGTGGATGACACGCAAGTGCTTATGTACTATCAAGTAAGTTCAACAGAAAAAAGGCGGCAAACAACTAAAAGTGAAATTGACAAATTATACTCGAGTATAACAATCAAGATCCCCAAGTCTTGCTTGGCTGCGTTAACAGAAAATAATATATGTAAAGGACATAACTAATATTTCAAATTTATTCTAATTCGCAAATAATAGGATATGGACCGATTTCTAATTATACTCGCTACTGTTTACAACTATTTGTTTCCCACAGGACAATCGAAACCATTGATTTCTAAAACGCCAAAAAACAGAATTTGGAGTTTTCTAGGGACTCTTGAACCTAGAGAAAACCTAGTCTGGTTACAAAATTAATTTAACAAATTATCGATCGAACATAAAAACAGGTTTAACTAATAAACAATGAAGAAAAAAATGCTGGCGATTAATCAAACTTGACAGCTATCCTGGGTGAATGACGGCATTTTTTATTAATTCAAAACATGACTCTCTCTCCTTCCTCCTTCCATATTATAGCGAGTCTATATTCTGTTCCTGGTCAGCGTGGCTATTGTCATCATCACCAGTCTGTGGATCTACTTGATCTATAGTAAGCAGCCGAGGGAGGCGTCCTCGCAGCAGGAGCTCAACAACTCGTCGGATGTGGAGGGTGGCAGTTTTGGAAGCCTTCACGGCACACTCAAACGGGCGTACATACAGCGCCATGCGCTGACCACCACCAACTTCCATTTGCGACTGGGCGCTGTCGGTAACGAGAATATATACCTTCTCACATTCCTATTAGCGCTGAGGGAGTTGCCAATTGATTACTTCTTAAAAGGCAATCCAGTTAACTCGCAAAAAGGCTAACATACTTTAAAACATTAGTTACTTTTTCATGGTTTTCGCGATGAGATCGCGAAACGAGTTTACATGCAAATATGTGATGTGTAATAATGTAAATATATCTTTTAAGTGTTTGGCATAGCAACGCTCATCTATTTCGGATTCGAGATCGCCGTTCACACCACAGGTGGTCAGATGTGCGCCGACGACATCATCTTTACATTGCCCATCATGCTGGTCGTGTTGTGCTTCCTCCAAATTCATTTCCTATTCGTCAATCCGCAGGTATTATTTGTCATTGATCACAATATTGCAATGAAACAAATAGAAACTTATTTATTGATTGGATCATCCACATGCCAATAAAATATGATTCTGACTTGCTAATAATGCCAGGTGCTGTTTGGTTCCATGCGCGGGCCAGCCCAATTCTGCTTCGCCCATCTGCTAGCAACTGACGTCAGTCTGGTAAGTTGAACTCGATCGAACGCTTTACAAATATTTTATTCCGCCCACCATTACCGCTTGCTAACTGGCTTTCGTTCTACACAATTTGTGGCACCCCTCACAGTGGTTGAAGACGGTGACTAGCCAAAGTGCCAGCAGTTGGGTAAACTTTTTGCGTCAAGCGCCGCAGGCCAACGGAACCAAAGCCAGTACGGACGGACACTTGTGGTCGCGCGAGACAAACGGAGTTCTCAATATTCAGACCGTAGGTGAGCTCAGATTGGTTATTGATCGCCATTGAAAACATGTAATTGAAGCGACCACGAGCACATTTTGAAAAAAATGACAATTTAATTGTCTTTTATTCATCTGGCTCAATCATACACTCAGTTCCAGATAAAGTTTCACGAGCAACTATTAATCCGTAATCGGGTATCCATGTGACAATCAACTTACAGAACATGAAACTGTTTTGCGCAAAAAATAGTCAAATGTCCGAAAATATTTTCGCGTACGTCAATTGACCACTGTCTGTGTCCGATTTCACCTCTCATCACTCCTCCGCATGTTGCAGGCGGCCTGTGGTGGAGCACGCGAGTGCCGGCCGAGTTCGACCGTCTGGCCGCCCTCGACCAGTGTCTGCGCAACACCACCCTTGGCCAGATGTGGTTACAGGCTACTCCGTTCCTGGTGCCGTTCCTCCTGCAGTTCTGCGTGGTCTCCTCGGCAGTCTTCTACGTGTTGTGGTCCGGCATGAACCACGTACAATCTCGCCGACGGTACACCAGCAGCGGCGGCGGAGCGCCAGTCTCCTCACCGCCTTCGCCCTACCGAGGCTCGCACCACCACCATCACCACCACCACATCACCTCCTATCCGTCAAATTGTCACCTGGAAAACAAGGGTAACAGATGATTCCCGAATTCATCATGGTATATGCCTTCACAGCACATCAATATTTCTCTGTAATGTATCCATATTTCAAAATTGTGTGTTTCCTTTAAAATGTAGGCATCTTCGTAGGGCTACTAATGTTGGTCGGTGGCGTGGTGGTTCTGGTAATGTACCTGATCCTGCGAGCCCAACCGCAGTTCGTCAACGACTCCCAGTGGGTAGTTAGCGGCACCATCTGCATCGTCCTACTCGTACAGATCCTGGCGACTCTCATGGGCTTTCTGCGATTACAGGGCACGCCCTACGCCCGGTCGGCCTCGCCGCCATCGCCCCTGGACGCCCTGCTGTCCGGCATCACCGCCATCGGTCCCCTGATGTACGGCGTACTGGGTCTTCTAGTGGCCGCCTCTCGCCTGGACACCAACGCCCACCTGTTGGTCATGGCCCACTGTGGACTGCTGCTCCTGCAGGTGGCGCTGCAAAATGTGTTTGTGGCTGAACGGTGGCGCCGCTTAGCGTCACGTGCGGGACGCCAGATGGTACAGATCCTGCTGTTCGCTAACGCCGCCCTCTGGTTGCTGGACACCTTCATGACGGCCGGCGGCGACTCGCAGCGACTTCAAGAGTCATTCTACGGGCCGCTACTATGGGGTCTGCTGGCTCACGTGTGCGCGCCCCTGGTGGCGCTCTATCGCTTCCATGCCACCGTGCAGCTGTACGAACTATGGAAACGCTCGCACGCTTGAGCGAGCAGGGGGGGCGGAATTATTTATTAGAAATTTAAAACAGTATTTACGGGACGACATCAATTTAATTGGGTGCAATCTTTAAATACGATTGGGTTGGGACATTTGGGAATGTTCCTTTAAAAGCTTCTTAAGAAACTGGCAGGACCTTAGAGGAAATGAAACCAGATCCACTCTCAGATAGACTTTCAGACTGCTCATACCGGTATGAGTAGTCTGAAAGTCTTAACATATCTTGTGCATGAATGTTACTTGTATCTTGCTAAAAATTTAGGAAAAATATGAACACAAGATATTTTTCTTTTCCATAATTTATATTTAGAAGTTTCTATTGTACGTGCGACGCTTGAGTTTAATAATTCTGAACGATTTTATCCTATATAATAGCTAGGGTTTCATCGCGAAATCGTATTTATTTGTTCCAATTTTATTTTATGGCTTATTATGTGAGGTTTTTTTAATTTGGAATTTTTCGTTACTAATCAGAAACTAAACGCAATAAAATAGAAAATGTGTGACACTAAGTGATTTTATTTGCGTGAATCATTTAAATACGACTATCTAACAATTCAAGGTACGAGGCCAAGGTGCGGAGCAAATTGGAATAATTACACCTTGAAGAAATCAAACTGTTGCGAACGATAGGTTACGTTGAAAATGATTGCCATGATTAGTAACATCATATGAAATAGTTGGGTATCCAGTCGCGACTGGATACAGTTTTCGACCACTAGAACAACCAATTAAATTACCAGGTCGCCTCCTGGGGGTTTTAGGGCGAACACGCTGGTGGACCTCCTTTACAAATATCTCAGAGAATAACCAATTGCTTTGCTTTCGATAACAGGTTCCCATGTGGTTCACAAATGGCGAAATCTTCTTTCTCAGATACCAGGGGATAAGAAGCACTTGTTGATAATGCCAGGGGCAATGCCAACTGAAAGTTCTACAAGCCGAGAAATCTTCTCGTGAGGCGGTAGTTGGCAACATTACCATATACTATGCAAATAATTACGAGTGACATGTCCAGACATGTCGTGTAAAAAACAATGTTGGATATCCATAAATTCTGGCCTTGAATTCATGATTTGAGATATAACAGATCAAAATTAAATAAACTTACCGATTTCCTATCCCATGTTGGTAGTCTCGGCTCATTGAAGATTAGGCCTAACGATGTCCTGCTCATTGACCTAGAGCGCATCGAGCACGACGAACACCCGGATTTCTTGTATTTACGCACTCTCTGGCTTTTCTTTCCCAAAAACTGACGCTAAAATTATACACAGACTACCGTAGTCCTTACATAACATATATGAAATCTGTCAAATTTGACAAACAGCTATAAACAACTGCAAAACGGTCATAATGGCTGATAGCAAAGGGCGATTATCAACACAAGATTGATATTATCGATTTGACTCTCGATAGTATCGTAACGAATGACAGATGTCCAGTATTTTTTAAATCTTTTTTGTATGCTCACCAAATTTTAAACGACAAATAGCAGCAATCTAAAAAAAACTTGATTCAAATTGTGGGTTATCGCCTATTCCCAGATGATGTAGGGAGGGGCCAAATGTGAGAGTGCATCTATCGTTTTATTAGACAATTTCAATACAGAACTCTGTACACTTGATACCCGCAAGATGCACTGCTTTATCAATTTAAATATCTTCATTTAACAATATATCCGAATCAGCTTGTGCTTCTGCACTTTTTACTTATCAATTTAGTCAGATCAGTAACACTTTTTTTCTCCCAATCAACTGTAGTCAGACGCGCTACAGGCGTTTGGTACCCCTCATGGTGCTTAAGTACTATGCGAGGGGCACCCTCAGTCCCCAGGGATCGAAATTTTCTAGAGCCCGCGCCGGGAATCGAACCCTGGACCGCCGTTGTTCTTGTTTTCACTTGGTTATTCCACTGTCGACACACTCTGAGGAAAATAGGAATCGGACGTGCATTGAAACTAACCATTTGGGATTGCCCCTTTCTTCTACTCCTAAATGGGGCCGGACACAACACTATGTCCATAAGTCCTCAGACGGGGCACCGTAAAGTATAGGGGGAAAATGATGACAGCCAGTCTCGAAGATTGAAGATACAGAGTACTAATCTTGAAAAAGGGAATAATCTTAACTCCAGTTTCTTATAAACTTCCGGGAAAACGTTGGTCAATAATTCCCAACGTGAATTCCTCACTTACGCAAATTAAGATTGCCCAATTCTATAGCGGTGGAACGAAATAATATCAACAAGTTATTTTTTAATGCGTTTATTTTGAAACTAGAAAGGTGGGTTGCCAGCAAACTCAAAGAGAAAAAATTGAATCGTTAGGGGGCATGACTTATTTTTACAATAAAACACTTTGTCACGGATATTCAACTTAACTAAAGCTTCAAAACTGACAAATATATTCTCACGCTCATCCACACGTTTTGAAATCAATTAACTCTAAGGTTAAACAAAGTTAGTAAATACATATGGATACATTTCTAGGTCCATAAAATGGCAACTGACAAGCAAATTATAAACTAATAAATTCATTTATTTAGGGGGTATTAATCAGTTTCAAAAATTGGATGGGGAATGATGTGTGAGGTAAGGAGACAATGGTAATTCATTTTTTTAAAACTTTGTACCGTGCCAACAAAAACTGATCAGTAGGAGTAGGGGGTTTGGTACATTTGTATTAAATTTTGAATGCAGCAGACAAAAGACGACAGCCACATAAGAGAATAAACAAATGTATTAATCGTTCGGCTCGACATGTTCCGAATGCTCCAGAGTGCTTCCACGCAGAGACAAGAGGAAACGGGGAGACGGCCAATCGAGACGGCAAGCCCGCTCGGCGTTACGTGGCACCCTCTAGGAGAAGCCGGGCATACCCCCGGGGAAACCCGCGCCGCCGGCGCCAGGCATGCGGGCGCCAGGACCGCCGGGTCCGGACATCTTCTGCGCCATTTTCATCATCAAATTGTATACTCGCGGATTGTTTTGGTACTTCAGAATATTGGATGGGTTCTGGGAGATGTCTTGGAAAGCGGCGGCCAGTTCCGGGTCCTGTTTAAAAAAGAAGACCATAAGTTTACTGTTGCAAAGCATTTCAAATTTTACCAAAAAAAATTATATTCCCCTCCCCCCATACACACGCAAAAAAATTATATTTCCAGCCGATATTATTTTACATATAGAAAATTATTGGCGGCTACTTTTTCAAGTGTCGATTTTAATAGAAATAATTGTTACAAAGCCTCAAAAATTAAAACCTAAAAATTTCGAGGTGCATGAACTCGCACGTAAGCACGTTATTTAGAGTAACAATCAACCTCAAAAACCTAATCGAAAAAGTACCTGCAAAGCCTCACGAATGTCTGGATCAGACAACAGTCCAGTAATGTCAGGCATTCCCCCACCGGCACCTGGGGGCATATCGTCATCGTCGATGTCATCCTTCGACTACAATAAAGATACAAAAGTGCTTCAAAATGAATGCTGACGCGGACGCTGCAAAAATGGATTAAATACTGATAATTCTTTTCACAACGTGGGAACATGTGCAAACAATTTTTTTTAACAAGCGTAGTAATTAGTTGTGCTCTAAGGACAGGGCATAGTTTGAAATGTTTCGTCGCCACCTCATTTTGACGTCGTTTTATGCACGTCGAGATCAGTGATACTGCTTTGTACACGTCACGCCGTGTACTACCTGCACAATTTCAGGCTGCGTTTACGGAATGCGATCCGATGCAGATGCCAGGCGCAAGGCAAGCGCCAGCCACTTTCGCTTTATGCGCCTGGCCGACTGAAACCCTCCGTCATTCTAAATTCGGGAGAGCGCCAAACGCCCCGCCTTTCTCGCTCGTGTACGCACAAAGACAAGGTAATAAACTTAATCGCACGTCAGTCGGCGTTCTGGCTTTTTGGCTACCGCTCATCCTTCCGCGCGGAGTTAAGAAAATACTGAATAGCTTGTCGCCACCAGCGACTAGAAGCAAAAAATAGAGATGGTACAGTGCTGTGCAAATGATTCAGACTGAACTATAAACCAAATAACTTGTACAACTTTTATTCTCAGCTTCACCAGCAATATTCGAAAGTATCCAAGACACGATTCAACGAGTGCCCGCACCGGAAATCGAACCCGGGACTATCAACCTATTGCGATGCGACGGGTCGTACGATCAAGCATCGATGACTTGTCTTAAAATACAGATAGAAATCTGCAAAACTACCTAGTAGAAATTCTACTTAATGCGTACTACTACTGAACCACTGTGAGTCTTTCATTAATTAAACTTTAACGAAATAATCAGGCTACGTCATCATCCAATTTCTACAAAACCCAGATCATTGGAATACTGAATAATTATTCCGATATTTTATGAACTTTCACAATTTATACGAATTTAACAAACAATTTTACTGACGTTTTACTGTTTTTCAACTTCAACAGACACCAGTCAATTGAAGGTGCTGGCGTAGGGATTGGCGGCGACACACCTGTCGAGCCGCTCTCCGATGCGCGCAGACTTGAGTTTCTACTTACGCATTGTTGAATGCGAGCCAAACGGCAGTAACGAATCGAATTCAGACAAACGAAGATGAAGATACTTCTTACCTGTTTGGCGGCTCGTTCTCTCGCCTCGCGCACTTTCTGAGCTCGGCGCTGTCGCTCCTTTAGTTCCTTCTCTTCCCGTTGTCGCTCGTACTTCCGGCGATGCTCGGCAAGCTTCTTAGCCTGGAATTAGTGAGAAAAAAATATTGTGTTGAGAACATGTTGAGACATTCAAAATGAATTGGTCGTAACAATTCTGGGACGAGTCATAGCTGTATGAGGTGGTTTCTGGGAACGACTGAATATTTAAAAATGAATTACTGTGCAACTAGAAATAATAACATATTAAGAATGTGTCATTCTTCCCATAAAAATATTGATATGAAATTCAATATGATATTCACAAGGCTGTAATGTAGTTATTTTATCCTTGAAATTGTCGTAGTTTTCAGTACTTCATTGTGAATTGCCAGAAATGTACACAACCCTAAATTATTTCCCAAACAGAACATTTCCGTTATTTTAGAACCATCTAATGTGATATTGTGAACACACCTTGCACGAGTAGCTGCAGAAAACGTGTTATTTAGTATTGTGTAAACATGACAGCGTATGGATAATAAACAAATCCGTAATTACTGCTCAAGACTGGCAGTTTCAAAGTGTGCGCAGTCACATGCAGATGTATGGTATGCGTAAACGGAAATGCTCATTTCATAGAAAATAGGAACACGTAATAATAACAAACGGGATTTCGAATTACAAATAGTAATGGGATAGTTTCGCTGGTTTATTAACAGTGCCCCACTATAATATATTTTTCGCAGGCCGCATGTCAAATCGCATGTCGATTTGACTTTACCATCTCCGATTTTTTTTTTACATTAAAAAAAACTTTACGACTAAGACAAACCCGAAAAAAATATAATTTCAAAGTTACAGAATACAAAAATAAGTGCGACACTTCAACGTTCAAATTTAATATATCGATTTGACTTGGCTATCTCTGAATTTGCATTGACGCGTCGCACAGGAGCATGAGGTCAGTCTTACTTAGCATCAAGTAAAAATAAGTCAGGGGTAGGATAGGGAGGACAACACCTGTCGTTGTATTTATACAGAAAATAGACTTCGTGCGCCAACAAGGGCCGGCCTAAGTTATCGTCACCAAATAAATAATCGTTACTTAATTAAAAACGCCTCGTAGGTCACTCCAATTAAGCTACAGTATATTCACTTTTGAAATAATAGTACATGCAGTATGTTGCATCCAGAAAAATCTGAAAAAGTGCAAAAGCACGAGCAGATCATCACAATAAAAACACAAGGCTAGATAGTTTAGCGGCAAAATTCGAAAGGTACAGGAATAAAATGACGAAAGGTCTGTAAGAATCTCGATGGCTAACCACGCTACACTCTGTCATAATCCCCGAAAAATAAATTTGAAGAAATTACGATTTTGATCGTCGTTTCACATATGCACTTGTAGACTCGTCTCAGCCCAACACCGACGGCGGTCCCGGGTTTCAATTCCCGGCGCAGGCTCTCGATTATCCCGGAGTACTAATGAAAATGTGCCCCTCGTATACATTGCAGCACCAAGAGGGGCACTAAAAAAATAAGGTGTATACATAAATCAAAACTTGGCATGTGGAACGCAAAACGCCATCAAACGACGTTTCATATTTTCTAAGTGTTTAATCAATAAATCCAGAACCGATCTAGATCATTTAAATATCCATTTAATTTATAGACACCATGTTAATGTAGAAATTGTCTGTCTGAACCCAACAGCAGGTTACAGGGGTCTTAAGGTATATGCTCCTATTTGCTACAGAGATCCAAACTTGCGGAAACCGGCCCTGACGTCGACCACATCCTTTCGAGTCGTCGTCGACCTCGACACCATCTTCCCGGAAAAACATTGCGGGGGAGGGGTAAAAAAAAATGAAGCACCCACCCACCCACCCCCTCAGCCAAACGACTTGGGGCTGTGCCCTGGAAGCCGTTGCGCGATGACGTAGTTATGCTCTGCCAAAAAGGCGACGTGATGTGATGATCAACTGTTCTCGCCAAGAACAGGAACGGCAGACGTCACATCGGGGACAATAACGAGGCGCGGGCAATTTTAGATTTCGTTTTTGAGCGACTGCGGTGCGGCAACAGAAGAGCCATCGTCTAGGACTGAAGAACGAGTGTTGGCCTACTCTTCAGCTTGGTACACATTACCCGCATACTAGGTCAGCTTTGGAGCCTTGCACCAGTTTTAACATTCAATTTAATAACACGGAAATACCTTGCTGCAATTTAAATTCTCAAATTTCGTTGTGCCTCTTAACAGCGATCGTGTTCGGTGACTGCCTAACAGGACACACTCGCTACAGGCAGTTCGTTCTCACGAAACGCTTAATGTTAATATCCTTTCGAGTTGCAACTCAGTAGGCTGTTTATCACAAGTCAAGGGTGACGCGAGAAGAAAAAACGACCAACCTGTTTACAGTTTCCAAATTCGAATCAATATTTCTTAAAAATAGCCGTGAATCATTCAAGCTTCATCGCCCCACAAACCGAGTCTGAGAAAGCCAAGAAACATTTAACGTTACGTGGCTTTCTCAGGCTCGGTTTAAGCGATGAAAGTATTTTAATGAATTCGGCTACAAAAACTCAACAAAAGCATTAAAGATAACCTGTTGTCAAAAAACGTGATCGTATGAAAAAACATTTGTACTTATGCAATGCAAAAAATGACTAACATTACGCAGAACTGTTGTAACCTTTTCCCGCAAATTTCTTTATTGCCAAGACAGCTAAAGAGAAGAAAGCAGATGATATATGTTCAAGGGATTCTTTAACATTTTTTTGGGTATTGTGAGCTGCTACCGGTGCCTATCAGCAGTTCATTCCGACATGGAAGTTTTGTAATTAGAACTACTGGAAGATGTTTGGGAGTTGGCGACCCATTTGTACTTTTCGCCGATCAATTTGACCATGAAAACTTGGTCAGGCCTCGGATCGTTCTCCCAGGAGACTTATCATCCACCCCACAAACCTGTCGTAATACAACATAAAGCCTTAAGTATCCTCACCAGCAGGACCCACAGTTCTGTCTACCAACTTAAATAATCCCCGATGAGCCTTATAAGGCGACTGCAGGAAACCACAAATAACCTGCAGAAAAAAAGTAGATTCGAGAAAAGACGAACGGGAGAGAGAACGAGAGACGTGAGGATCGAGAGCCAGAACGATGGAAGAGGAGACGTTATTTTTGGAAAATGCTGCGCCTGGAGAGGCGCAAAAGCGGCTAGGCGAAGGCCGTTCAACAGGACTTATAACCTCCACTTTTGCTTCCGACAACTCAAAAAACACCTGACAAAGAGCAATTGACACCTGATGGAGGAGGCCATATCAGTATTAAAAAGGAGCACCTGACATTAATATTGTTATATCCGTAATATAATAAATAATACAGTTACAGAAATAATACAACAGTAAATATTGATTCCTATTTAGTAACGTAACTAATATTTCTTTTCTTTCGGGCGCACTCAATGAAATATTTTGAAAAAAGAAAACATTATCCTGCGTCGTACAACTAACGAAAATATAAAAATAGTTTGAATAAACTTTAATGAAACGTTTTGAATAATTGATAATTGTGAAGGTATGCACGTGTATCTCGCAAGTTTGTGTCATTAAATACTCGTATCAAAATCAAAAACACTCATTCCATAACCACAAATGCAAATGGGGCTGGAGAAGAGTGCAGTGGGTGGCATCCTTCAGGATCACAATATTGCCAAAATTCTTTGGAAAAAGAAAAAAAAACTTCATGTACCAGTATGACTAACCGATTACGGCTCAACTCAAAATAATTCAGTAGAAATATTAGCAAACCTTAAAATCGTGAGAGCAACAACGCAAGCTCCACATAGGAAAAAAAGAAGTCAAACGACCGCACAACTCGCGTTTCCACATCTCCTACACCTGCTACAGCGGCTCCTGTACTTTCTTTTCATATATTGTTTTTTCGCCCACGAACCTCAACCAAGTGGCAAACAGTACATGTCAAACAAAAACAGATTGTACCGAATAGCAGCAGTTGACATTAAGGAGAGTCGGGCTTTGTTCTGAGCTTCCTTCAGTTTCTCGTCCATGTGACAAACCGGGTGAACGTTAATTAGCTTACACCCGAACCCGCAATCTGGCATCCAATTTTACCATGGTTAAGATGCTAACCTCAGAAAACAAGTATACCCATTGTATATTAATCGCACAGACATTATACTAACAAGGCCATCTCATTAGCCTCGATAAAGATAGCCACTGTGTAAAATCCAACCTAACCTTCCAAAGGAGGAAATTAATGCAACAGTTAAAATAAAGAAGCATATACAAATTGGTTGGTCTGAGCGATCGACCAGTTCGAGCACCGCCGTCCCCACCACTCTCTCACTCACGGACGCATTACCGCTGCCGCCCCATCAGATCTCTGGCTCGGCACCGTCGCCCAAACCGCGCCGTCACTTGACGACCAGTAGGGCAGCGGGAGCTCGTGTCTGCGTGAGTCTCTTACACCCGCCTTGCCGACGACTCATCGGTGGTGGTGCGCGTTTCGTCGATCGCCATCAGCGGGCCGTTATACTCGTCCCCGTCACCTTTGGACCCCCCCAAAGACCAGCGGACAGAAGGAGTGGTGACCGGAGACAGAGTATAGTGTCCGCGCGCACGCGTGTGTGCAGTGTGTGCGTCGTGTGTGGCCAATCCCCCACCCCCGCATCACCACCGTCACCACCACACCACCTCCCCAACTGACCACTCGGGCGTCGTCCACACGTCGGGAGTTCGAGCCACCAGGATGGGGCTGACCCCTCGGTCGGGGGCGGCCAAGGTGGCCTGGCTGCTGCTCGTCGGCTGCGCGCTCTTTTGCAGCGCCGCCATTCAACCAGGTAATTGTCACCGGATGCAACAGGTGCCAAATATTTGCACTCTGTACATCGGTGTGCCGGACATTGCATTGTCCTTAAATCTGGAATCTATGCAAAATAAACGACCGGCAGTTTCGAACCGGTATCACTACATTCACGGATTAAAATTTGTCGCCATTAAGAATTATTGAGGATTATTGAGGACAGCGCAATTTCCAATACATATATTCGATCCCAGTCACACACAACAAATGCAACGGAAACTTCGATCAGTTAATTTTTAAACGACCGTGCAATGCTTGTGCGCAAGTTACCATAAAAATTGCAGGTTAACCACCATCGACATACACATTGAACGGTTAAATAAATGCTCATGTGTGTTCCTACGGATGATTGTGACGCGACAATTGCGAAATATAGTTCGCGAGATCACTCAAAGATTTCGGGAACTATCATAACCAACGCAGCCATTTCAAACAGTTAGCGACTAATGAAATGGTAAAATGCAAGAAGCGTGTAGAAAAACTCAAATATAAAAATTTCTTTGATTAAGTGGCCAACCAAGACATAACTGAAAAGGATAATTTCAGTCGTCCAGTAGACCTCTGCAATGAACAATTAAAGCTATTTCTGACGTCAAGAGAAAGAAAAAAATTCTCACGACTTATAAGTTTCAAAATTCCGCTAAAATCTGTCTCCCTAACCAAAAACCCCATGAACATCGTTATCTAGAATGGTGCTACATTCTAAACATAGACTACTATATCTCGCAACGATTTGTCAAAATAATTTAAATGCCTTACAATCACGTAACCACAATAGCAAGCTTTAGGCAAGATAGAGGCACAACTAACTCTTATCCGTGACAATCGCGAAATAAGAGATGGACTAGACATTTTCATCGGCAGTATGGCAGTGCCGGCGACTAGATTCTAGGTCGATCTTAAATTAGCAGCACCCATTTTGGTGAAGAGAGCTAGAGAAAAAGAGCAAAAGGAAACATGCGTAATACACGAGACTAGGCGATGCCGGTGCTGACATTCAGACAACCTTTACCCAGTTCTCTGACGGGCAAAATCACCAGCAACTCACTTCCATACATATACGTTTGATCGCACGCGAAACTTGGCTCGGAGTGCCAACGCCGCCCACGGTCGAAACCAGAGTTTAAAAAAATGTTTCTTCATCCGCTACCGTGTAGAGGGACTCTGTATAAACAAAAATAACGTCGACGACTGCCCATCACCAAAAAACATGGGCTTTTTGCATTTGTCGCAGCCAACACGTAGAAACTCCTAGTGCAGAAATGCAATTGGAATTGGATTGGAATTGGCAATGCAATTGGAACCAACTGTTGCAACCGTTGTCAGTCAACAGATAATAAATTATGATTAAAAAAAACAGAACACCGTTACTAAAAACTCCTAGTGCTCTAAAGATCTCATAAAACTAACGTGCTTCTGCCGTTTTGACAGAAGCACGTTAGTTTTATGAGATCTTTAAATGCAATAGAAAACATGAAATAGTTTCCACAGTTAGGCATTTCGTAATTCATTATGATGAGCACTTATTGAAAAGCTCCGCCTGAAAAGTTTAAATGCTTCCCCGCAATGCAAACGAAGAGGCGATTGTGCGCACAGGCAATTATACAGGGTGGGGCTAAAGTGCAGCACAGTTATGAACGGGTCAGAGCAATTTCACAAAAACAGGAAAAATAACCATTAACCAACAATTCGGTCAAAAATCTGTCCGGGTGGAAAACAGAAAAATAAAAGCTCTCTCATTTGGAATCTTAATTCCTTGTCTTCTGGCAATTGACAGGCACAGAACAAGTGAATCAATCGGCTAATAAACTTTTTCATTTAAGCAGCATGGGACCTGAAGGCGAGCACTAAAAATTGGGGAACGGGAAATATTTGTCAAGAAACAATCGCCAATGCGGAACTTTCGGGTCTTGGCTGTCGGCCAGGTGGGACTCTATTAAAGTAACTACGTGGTCTAGTGAGACATGGGTTAGGAAGGACTAGGTGGCCCGGGCACACACGGTCCTGGCAAACTCTGATAACAATGGTGAAGGTCAAATTGGTGGCTCACATACCGTTCCAATACATCCAGTGCCATCATATAACATTTTTAATTCAGAGGGAAATAACACTGTCAAATTCAGCCAACAGACACTATTTCTTGTCCACGCTAAGTCCATGGTCATTCGCATCGGACAGCCATCCCAGCAGAGAAATCAAAAGTTGTCGTTCAGTTGTGAACAGATTGCTTTAAATCGAATTATCTTCGGTAAACCTGTTTATTAACCACAGCAATTTTTTTCACAAATTTAGCTGAAGAAGTGAAAAGTGGTCGCCCGTACCGCATACCAATTCCTGACGAACAGATTCCGAAAGTTGCAGGTTGGTAGCTTTAGACCATCATTTGCTCTTTAGCACCTTATGCTCCCGAAAAATGTACTTTCGTTTGGGCCTTACAAGCAAAAAAAATTCAAATGAATCCTGAAGTAAATATCATTTTTACGGACCGTGTACACTTTGCAACCTCCCAAAAACTTGAGGTTTCAACCTTGCAAGCACTTCCACGAATCATTTAGTTCAAATTTTCAGTTACAGAAGAGCAGAAGCATGGTCGCCCATATAGGATAGCGGTTCCGGAGGACGAAGTCCCCAAAGTTGCTGGTGAGGCGACACTTGTACTGAACTTGAATATCTGATCAACAATTGTGACAGCGAGCAACACTTAATTGCATGGCATTTCTATTTTGTCTATCCAGTGCCGGAGGAACAGAAGGGCCGTCCTTATAGGATACCGATCCCGGAAGACGAGCACAAAAGTGAACCTACAGAAGAGCCAAAAGCTGCCGGTTAGTTGAAAACAAAGTAAAAACGTTTGAACGGTTTTTGTAGTTTAAAAGTCTAGAACAAACCGCATTTTCACGAATTGGGAACATTCTGATGCCTCTAGCAGTTGTAGCATAAAAATTAACAACACTGGTTTCAAATTTTAGTTCCTAAATGGCAGGGCCGCCCATACCGGATACCAATTCCAGAGGATGAACACAATGTGCATGAAGACGAACCGAAAGCTGCAGGTTGGTTCTAATTGACACTTTCTAATATTTTTTTATAAATCTAATGAAGAGAAAAACAAGGGAAATTTGTAATTTAACTAATTGCGTTTCTCATTCCGTTGTAGAGGAAAAGAAGGGTCGACCATATAGAATCCCTATTCCAGAAGACGAACAAAATGCTGTACCCCAAGAAGAACCAGAGCCTACAGGTCAGCAGACAAGAAATATATATACTGTTAATCATAATGATAACTCCGGCAGTAGTTGCATATATACTAACACAGGTTTGACATTTTAGTTCGCAAGTGGCAGGGCCGCCCATACAGGATACCAATTCCAGAGGATGAACAACACATTGGGCATGAAGACGACTCGAAAGCTGCAGGTAGGTTACAATTGGCATTTTCTAATCAATGTTTTTTAATCTAATGGAGCGAGAAATAAGAAAAAAAACACGTAATATCTCTTCTCATTCAGTTGTAGAGGAAAAGAAGGGCCGACCATACAGAATACCAATTCCAGAAGGCGAAGTACAGAAAGCTGTGCCTCAGGAAGAACCAAAGCCTGCTGGTTAGCCAACATGAAATATCAAATAAACAAATTGCTACACATTTTGCATAACTGTAACTAACATTGGTTTGAAATTTTAGTTCGCAAATGGGAGGGCCGCCCATACAGGATACCAATTCCAGAGGATGAACAACGCGATGTTCATGAAGATGAACCGAAAGCTGCAGGTTAATTGAAGTGGACGCCTATCAAATATATATATTTAAATCTAATAAAGTAATAATGAAAATCTATAATAAACTAATCTTATTTATTATAAAGTTACAGAGGAAAAGAAGGGTCGACCATACAGAATACAAATTCCAGAAGACCAACAGGAGAAAGTTGTGCCACAGGAAGAACCCAAGCCTACTGGTTAGCCGCCATGAAATATCTCCTAAAGAAATTGTTTTAAGACACCTTTAGCAAAATAACAAAAACTAACATTGGTTTGAAATTTTAGTTCCTAAATGGCAGGGCCGACCATACAGGATACCAATTCCAGACGATAAAGAACAGAAAGCTGTGCCTCGGGAAGAACCGGAGCCTACTGGTTAGCCACCATGAAATAACGTCTAAAGAAATTTAAGACACCTTTGCAAAATACCATCAAAACTAACATGGATTTGAAATTGTAGTTCCTAAATGGCAGGGCCGGCCATACAGGATACCAATTCCAAAGGATGAAGAACAGAAAGCTGTGCCTCGGGAAGAACCGGAGCCTACTGGTTAGCCACCATGAAATATCGTCTAAAGAAATTTAAGACACCTTTGGCAAAATACCATAAAAACTAACATTGGTTTGAAATTTTAGTTCCTAAATGGCAGGGCCGGCCATACAGGATACCAATTCCAGAGGATGAAGAACAAAAAGCTGTGCCTCAGGAAGAACCAAAGCTTCCTGGTTAGTGGCCATCAAACAGTAACTAAAAAGATTAATTGCAATAACCGTTTCAGTTTCAAAAAAACTAATAAAATTGTTTGAAATTCTAGTTGCTAAATGGCAGGGTCGTCCATACAGGATTCCAATTCCAGAGGATGAGCACGAATCGCCAACTGAAGAGAAACTAAAAGTTGCTGGTCAGTATTTGTATGTTTAATTCAACTGAAAGCCTGCGCAAATTTTTTTAATCTACAGCTGGCCTAAACTCTCTCACAATTCATAAAATCATGATGATTGATGGTTGTCGCAATTTCATTAAACAACGAAAAACAATTATCCGAATTGGTTTGACTTCTAGTGACAGAGGAAAAGAAGGGTCGTCCCTACAGGATATCAGTTCCTGAAGAAGCCCAAACACCAACAGCAGGTTAGTTGAGAAAAATAACTAAAGTTGACATCGAAGCAACTATCGTTAAGGGAAACTTCAACGTTCCAAAGATATAATCTTTCGACCATACCGCAAGTTAGCTACTCTAGCGCAGACCAACTTTAATGAAATGTAACGATTGTAGTGCTCTCCTATGTTTAAGTGCAATGTTAACTTGAAACAGATTCCAAGGATCGACTGTTTCTTTTCTCATCGGACAGATTCGGAAGGC
This sequence comes from Mycogona germanica, assembly GCA_034698785.1. NCBI lineage: Eukaryota > Metazoa > Arthropoda > Diplopoda > Chordeumatida > Chordeumatidae > Mycogona > Mycogona germanica. Next base: position 11,969 of record JAQGBY010000364.1, on the reverse strand, counting down.
TGCTCATACCAGGATTGCCGCCAATACATTGAGATTGCTCTAAAAGAATTCCAAGAAGAGGGCAAGCAGTTAACAGAGGACGAAGAACAAGAGGAGCATGAGGCCGTTCCAACGGAATCAGAGGCTCATACTGCAGGTTTGTTTCACGACGGAATGCAAAAATAGGCATAGACGAGAGCAAAATTGCAATTTGAAAGCAGATAAGTTAAATGCTTCATTCAATTCTCAAGAGGAACTGTCAAGACTAACAAAAATGAATCCTCGCTGACCTACAGAGCCACCTGTTGAAAGCGACGCAGATGAGGATAAGGAATCCGACCAACCCGCAGTGAGAGAGGTCGAGGAAAGTGCAGAAGAGGACGACGAGACCGACGCAGAGGAACCAACTGCCGAACAAGAGGATGATGAGACCGACGCAGAGGAACCAACTGCCGAACAAGAGGAAGATGAGACCGACACAGAGGAACAAACTGCCGAACAAAAGGTCGACGACACCAACGCAGAAGAACAAACTGCCGAACAAGAGGACGACGAAACAGATACAGAGGACGCAGACGATGAGCAGCAGCAGCAGCCAGATGACCACCAAGAGACCGGTCAGTTTTACCCAAACTAAATTGCATCGATAACCCAGCATCCTAAATTACTTTGCAATTCCGAAAAATGTTAAGTGAATGGAGATGTTTAGTGATTGAATCCACTGTTAAGAAATTTTACCAAACAAACAACTTTTTCCCCCCCAACAAAAAAATCTTAATAAAGTCTCCAATAAACTAATTTGATAAAACTGAACCCGAAATTTTTAATTAAATTCTGTCCACCAAGAACAATTAACACTTAAGTTATGCTGGTTTCCACACACAGAGGATGACGACGATATCGACGACGACATCGACCACACCCCCGAAATCGAACACGAATCGGACACGAACTTAGAAGTGGATGAGAAGGAGGAAACAGAAAGCGAAGAGCCAGCCACCGAGGAAGACCAAGAAGTAGACGGAGTTTCGGACGGTGACGAGGAAGATGCGGATGACGACACGCCAACTCCAGATGACGCAAAGGTAGCCAGCGAGCAAGAACCAATTGACGATGACGCTGGTGAGGACAGTGAACAAGAGCAGACAGTGCTGGAGGACGATGAAGACGACGACCATGCTGAACAAAGTATGCCTTCAAGAACTAGAACATCTATATATCCTCAAATCTTACCTAAGCTTACCTGCATCTTATTTGAACTATGTTTAAAAAAGTATGTAACCTGTGCATAGCAGTCAATGGGACCCTTATACTAATTATCATTATTTCCATCCTAACAAAATTTCGAATTTTCAGAGGAAGCTGACGTAGACGACCAGGAAGAAGCAGAGGATACGTCGGAGGTCGAAACAGAAGAGTCCGACGACGTGCCAGAGGACGAACAGGATACACACGAACCAGAAGTCAGACAGCCAGATGACGAAGATGACACAGTTGAGAGCCAGGTGAACTACCTTGTGTTTGTTTGCACATTTCAGATATGTGTATTGTAGGCTGACTCATGTATTGAATTTTTCACAGCATTGTAGCAGTGGACCCCTTGTCATTTCATTTGCAGCACACAATTTATGACGAGCATGAAAATACTTTGAGTTTCTACCCTCTTAAATACAAATTCAAACAATATTTGCTATGCCACAGGTGGAATCATCGCCCACTCAGGAAGAGCTCGAGCCTGAATCGGACGACGAGCCGGAGACTACAGAAGAAACAGAGTTTCGCGGAAAAGAGGAACCTGACGTCGAAGAGGCACAGCTCGAGGGCAGTGAAGCAGAAGATGAGGCAGAAGCAGATGAAACGGACGAAGTCATCACTGGAGAAGAAGAGGGACCAGAGGACGACCGAGAGGGCGATGTCGACGGAGTCCCCGAGGAGACGACAACAGGCGAGGAGGAAGCGGTCGACGATGAGGCCGACGATGTTGCTGAGACGGCCGAGGACATTGAAACAGATTCAGAGGACAGTGCAGCAGGCGCTGAGGAGACTACGGAGGCTGCGGACGAGGATGGTGACGACGACGGGCAGGAGGTGAACGCCTAACTTAAAAAGTCAAATAACCAATCAAGGGGAACAATCGTCCTTCCTTTGGTCTAGTGGATAGAGTACCTGTCTACAGAATAATTGGTCAGGAATTTTTGATCGCGAATCCATTAACGAGTCTGAGATAAGGGTGGAAGTGACACGGGGACGTGGCATGGGTCCCCTGCCACAAACAAAACATTCACAACAACCTTAGGTACAGTGTTCCCCACAACACTTTCTCGGGGGACATCACACCAGCTCCCGATTTAATCTCACTGTATATGTGTGCATAAGAATCTTCCAGACATTGAACGTCAAAAACCAGTCGCTCAGTAAAATTCTTGACAAATTTGTGTCAAATGAATCATTTTTTTCAGGAGGCCGAAACAGAGCGGGACACCGACGGTGATAGTGCTCCTGATACGACTGCCGATGCCCATGTGGCCGGCCAGCCCGAGCCAGCCGTCTGGTCTGGAGCAGATGTTTCTGAGGCGACAGAGTCTGCTGACGGGGGAGAGGCGGAGGCACAGGTCACGGAAGAGACCCCGGAAAAGGATGAACCAGCCGCCACGGTAGAGGTGCTTGTGGCAGTGGAAGAGGAGGAGGAAGAGGAGACTCAAGTGAAAGTCACACCAAAAGAAGTGAAAAAGGAGGAGACAGTCGAGGATGAAGATGAGGAGGAGGAGGAAGTGAGTAGTTACACTTATCATAACTGATTTGAACAGCAACATGCAATTGGAATGCCATTAATTGACAAATGTTTGGAGACATATGTTAGTCTACCAGGAATCTCATATAATACCAATCGTGTATATGAAATCTATTAGTGAAATGTCTAAAAGTTTAGAATGACATATAAACAATTACTTGAAATCTATTAATGAAATGTCTAAAAGTTTAGAATGACATATAAACAGTTACTTGACTTAAAAAACATACTCCATTCTCGTGAAGCATGAATTAAGAAATTTATTCTTGAACCTCAACAAACAAAAACGATGGTGGATCTCTGAACGAGATTCTTAGACATGTTAATCAGACATTTCTTCTAATGTAAATGTAGCTTGAAAATAGCTAATAGAAATGATGTGATGGCCAGAAACATTTCGACAGTGCAATTAAGAAAACAATGGTTTGTCATTGAAGGCGGTGGTGGCTGGACCCGGCCTGTTGCGAGACCGGCAGCAAATCGAAGAGATTTTGCAGCTCAGCGACGAGGACATCGTCAAGAACAAGGAGGAGGAGCGAGTCTCTGAAGAGATTCTCAAGGAGATTAAACGCATGTACGAAGTCTCCGTCAAACCTCTGGAACAACTCTACAAGTTCAAGGATATCAGCAATCGTCAAATGGGTGGTAAGCGGCAAACCTACTTTCACTCCGGATTTATTTATTTTCTTTCGTCTTGGTTGCAATAACATGAAGGACTGCGCAAAACAAATCATTCTGTATATCAGCGATTTACCGAAGTGCTGCGCAATGCACTGAAAATACAGAATTACGTCAACTAGAATCTGTTTAACGCAACATCTATTTTAATTTCAGATTCCGAAATCTTTTCCAAACCGTTGGTCGTCTTTATGGGTCCATGGAGCACCGGCAAATCTGCCATCATCAACTATCTTCTGGGCACGGAATACTCTCGCAGTGCACTGAAGACAGGTGAGCAATCGGACAATTCCAAATTTCCAAGATATTTCCAAGCAGATCCAGATGCCAAAAATATCAATTCCTTAAAAAGCTATTCACATTTCCAGTCGAGAAATAGTACGATTTATATATCCCGGATGTGGACAAGTGTTGAAAGATTTCATGAAAATTTAAAATATTTTTAAAAAGAACATAACCAGCTGACTGGAAAACCGTTTCTCATTGTCAGGTGCCGAACCGACCAGCAACAGCTTCACAGTGGTGATGCATGGCGACAATGAGCAGGTGCTGGATGGCACACAGCTGGCCGCCGACTGGGCATTCTCCTCCCTGCAGAAGTTTGGGCAGACGTTCCTTGATCGCCTGCGTGGTAGGAAGATGCCCAACCCGCTCCTGCAAAAGGTATGCAACATCTCACTACCGCAATTGGAGATAACCAGTATACCATGGATACATTGCCTCCCTCCGTTCACCTCAGATTGGTTTCAAACTCAAAATATCCGATTTTGTAGCCATTTTGACTTTTAAGGTGGCTAACCCATTGGTTTAGGATTTTTCTAAGACCACCTATTAAAATATTTTGGTTGAGTTTCCCTCTTCGCTTCCGCCCTTTTTATAGATCACGGTGGTGGACACCCCAGGCATCCTGGAAAACCGCAAGACTTCTAGCGACCGTGCTTATCCCTTCAACGATGCCTTCCAGTGGTTCATTGACCGCGCTGACCTCATCTACATAGTGTTCGACCCCACCAAACTGGACATCGGTCAGGAGCTGGAGGCGCTCTTCGACCAACTAAAGGGCCGCGAGACGCAGGTTCGATTAGTGCTCAACAAGGCCGACACAGTCAAGCCGCAGGAGTTGATGCGCGTGCAGGGCACGCTGCTGTGGAACCTATCGCCACTGCTGGCCACCGCCCAGGCGCCCACCGTGTTTGTCGGCTCGCTGTGGTCACGGCCCTATCTGCCCGGCTCGCCCGTCACCCTGCTTGACGCGCAGGAGCAAGCCCTTCTGGATGACCTGCGCGAGGCGCTGGACACCCGCGTCGAGCACAAGGTGGCGCAGGCACGTCGTCATGCGGTGCGCGTTCGCAACCACGCCAAGATGGTGGACTGCTACCTCAATACCTACTACAACCAGAAGTCGTTCTTCAGCAATAAGCGAGTGGTGGCCGACGACATCGTGGAGCACCCGCAGAACTACCACATCTATGAAGGTCTGAGTACACTGACCAACGTCAGCCGCTACGACCTGCCTGACCCAGACATCTACAGAGAGTTCTTCCGCCTGCACCCGCTCTTCGATTTCAAGCCGTTGGCCTCCACTTGCTCCTACTTCAAAGGTTGCCCGCTGGATAAGCTGGACATCGCCATCGCCTACGACCTGCCAGAGCTGGTGGACCGCTTCCATCGCGTGCTGGGCGGCGGCGTGGCCAGTCGGCCCATTCTGGGAGGTGGAAGGTGAGCGCCGGACGATCGGCCGGGCCGGTACGTCCACGACCATTCCCTCTTGCATCGTCACGCGAGATCCAATTTTTTGCGGCACGGATTTGGTGAGCTGTTCACACGCACGATCGAACTGACGAGCATATTGACTCGAAATTCACGGGGTCGCGCGTCTCCAAACGGGGAGCCGACGCCAACAGTCGAACTGTGAAGTGCTGTAACTGACCAACGCGCCCACTCACGATGAAACCTTTTCTCGACGAATCGCTGCAGAACCTCTATCGCCCCAGGTTTAATCATTTGTGTCAGTTGACCTAGTTATTTCACGACATTTTGTTACGTCAGTTTTCTTTTTCTTCAGTTTGTTAGAAAAGAAAACTGGTGAAGTATTTCAATATTCTCAGCGAGTGCCCCCATACATGCTAGAACATATATCCACATTCGGTTGCAGATTTGCAGGATTTCAAAAGAAACTTATTTTACTTTGAAAACTGGCGACCAAGGATTCGTCGAGGATAGGTTACACACAGCTGCTTTGTTGAAAGAACCAGAGAAATATCGTTTGGAGAGTGTTACCAAGGGGGAATTGGAATTTGATGGAAAAAGAACAAAACGACAAACCACAAAAAGACGAGACAATTTTTTCAAACCACGAAAACGACATCCACGCGAAACGTGCGGAGACAAAACAAAAGCAACCAACAAATGCCAGTGAAACAGTACTGAAAAAATGGCAATGCGGAAGACTGTGCAACCAAAAAAGAAAATGTGATTAATTGCGAGAACTAAACGATATAGGAGTTGATTCTAGTCGAAAGTAGATTGACAAGGTCAATATAGGTTCGAATCACAAATGTGAAATCTAATTTACTTGTCTGCAAATGCTTCAAGAACATTCAAAGGCAACGCAGCAAGAAACTGAGCTTATTCTAACTTCAGACTTCACCACTATAAGCGCATTTTCAACTAATTCGACAAACCAATTTGGAAAAGAGATATTAGCGGATAGAGATAACCTAGAATTTTGAGACCGTGAGCCTACTGTTCTTCACGATTTGTTTTGAAAATGTCCCCAATTTGTTTGTGTAAATGCGTGCTTAGTTAAGATATTCGTTCAATAAAGTTATGTTCACCATGACTGTTGTGAGTGTCCAGTTGTTTTGGTTTCAAGTCCACATTAAATTTACTCACTCAGGAATCTGGAGGGCAAATTCCAAAGCGCGAACATGTGATGCCAATGAATATGTTGGGATACTGCATTTTTTATTTCCCATTTCTGTTAGCTCTGCAGATCGTACATTTTCACCAGTACCCCGGGATCGAAATAATCGAGTCCCCGCCGGGAATCGAACCCGGGACCGCCGAGCCACAGTCAGTCCCAATACCGACTGGGCTTTTATGGGGCGGGAACTCGTCGTATCTGAATCGTCACTACAGGTAGAATCAACATGCTCGTGAATCTAACAAATAACTAAATTTGGCAACATAAAAATGAGAAATTTGGCGGATGCTAGAAATAGCGCTACAGCTTCAATACTTTCCAACAGATTATTTTTTACCTATGTAAAAAATGATTACGCACCAAGAATGCGGAATGACTTAAACACTAAATGTGTGACTCAGCTGTTCATGCAATCTATAGAACATTTAATTAGTGTACTCGTCGTAGCCCAATAAGTATGACGGACGACTGTGGCTCGGCGGTCCCCGATTCGATTCTCGCCGCGAATCCCCCTATTATTCGATCTCGGGGTACTGACGAAAATGTGCCAATCGTTGAGTGCCGAAGCACCAAGAGGGGTACAGAAGTCCCTGTTGTGATATACACTACAGTGATTACAATGAAACAAGTGCAAACACACTACAGTGAAACAAGGTCAACATTTGGCCAACTATAGCGCTACATATTTCAAGAACACGTAGCCCATTTAAATTTTTTCATAAAATTTCCGCTGTAAAAAAAAGTGCAGGACGCATGCAAAATGTTTCAAATACAGTGAAATGTTCAAATTCTGATTGAGATTTCGCCTACTTCAATATCCTGAAAATCTTACTGAAAGTGATAAATACATAACCTAAACTTATAAACTAGTCTGAAATTCATAATTTTTCAATGACAATTTTTGAAATTCAACGAAAACACAAGTCTAGAATCCGATGCGCTAACGTAGTCGCAATCACTCTACATCAGCAGCAAAATAAACATTTTTCTTTTGAGTTTTTGGAGAAAAAGAAATAAATGATTTCGCGGTCATAATCGCATGATGTATAAAAACATTATCGCCTGATGATGACTAGCTTAATTTCTTTGTTATTAAATGTAGTCGCAATGTTTTAAATTTCAAGAGACTATTTAGTCTTCAAGTGCATGAGGGTAATCTAGTTATCACACAGTACCCCATTCTCTTTGAGATGAAATTAGGGTTAAAAAAGGCATGTGGGTGACTCACATTGGGCTGGGCATCTCTAAGCCACTCGTCGGCCTCCTCATCGTAGTCCAGTTTGCAGGCGACGGCCAAATCTTTCACGGCCTCTTCCCAGCGTCCTAGCAGTCTGTCACCGAGCAAAAACGACCGCCAGGTCACCAATTTAGCTCGTCACGAAACAATTTATGAACAGTTGAGAGGAGCACTCTGAGATTAACGCGTCAAATATAGATCTTAAATTAGTTGTCCAAACTTGCATTTGTGTATTTTTAGTCGCTCAATCAAAAAACAAGATACTTATTCGTCCGGTAACTGATTAAATTGCGTCACTGTCGTGCATGTCTCATCCAAATTAATTTTATTCAAGTGGGGGATTTCTACACCTTTATCAAGAATGCATGGTGAAATTGGGAATATCAAATTGAAATTCGTCTCACCTGTTAGCCCGTCCTCTGCATTTGTAAGCTTGAGCGTTGTCAGGATTCAACTTAATGGCGCGATCGCAATCCCTAATCGACGCCAGCGGCTTCTCTATTTTCAAGTAATAACTGTAAATACAAGAATCAGTTTCAATTAACCCATGGCAACATAGCGCAGCCGCAGCAACAAAATCCCAGTCCAGTCTTCAGAGCCATCAAGCAAAAAGCATACCTCGCTCGCTTCGCAAAGAATGCAGCCGACGAAGGGTTTAGTGTGATGGCCTCGGTCAGCAGCTCAACAGCCTTTTGTACATTGCCTGGAAATTTTTGTTAAACCGTTCATGAATATTTTTTTTAATTCACTGAAGTGTATATCACGACAGGAGTCTGTACCCCTCTCAGTGCTTAGGCACTATGTGAGAGGCACATTTTCACCAGTACCCCGAGATCGAATAGTCGAGACTCCGCGCAGAGAATCGAACCCGGGACCGCCGAACCAGTCAGTCGCTAAACCAACTGGGCTACGACGAGCCGTTTTTAAATGATCATGGTCGAAAGTAGTTTTTCCAAAATATAAAGGGTCGTCGTCCATCAACTACAAATAGTAGTCTACAGAAACATATGTAACTGAAACTGGCCATTATTTTTCAATAATTTTTTAACTATTAAATAGTTGATCTGGGTTACCGCTTTAAATTCAGGCTATTGCCAAAATCAGATATTGTTCAAAATAATTATAACTAATATATATATTAGTTATACAAGACTTTGATATATCGACTTTGGAGCCAGCCCAAAGGCCAAATGTTGGGGTGACATATTGGTATGATGCGAGGTCGTGCAAAAACTGACCCTCTCCGAAGGCGGTCTGCGCCTCGCCGCGCTTGTCGTTGGCCTGGTCAATCTCTTCCTCGGTGGCCTCCTTATCTTCGTCACCCATGTCCTGCGGAGGATCCGATTCGGGCTGAATCACGCCTTCCGTGTCAAGTTCCACATCACTCTCGATGATCTCTTCCTCTTCCTCCTCCGGCGGCGTGCCGGCTTCGCTTGAGGCAGAGTCGCCAAAGCTCTTGGATTCGGACTGGGCGAACCAAAAACAAGATAAGCTTGTCGTTCATAATAAAACATGTCCTTGTAGAAAATTAGATCATTCATTAATGCTAAACTATTTATATTAAATTTATGTCATATGAAGACAGATAATAAAAATAACTGGGAACTTAAACCTTTCGATTCATATTTTATGGCAATGAGCCCATCGGGGTGCTTCCGCATTTTTGGGGAACATACGAGAACACACGTATCGTCGCGAGAACGCAGGGATCGAACAGAACCCACATCCAACAGGTTTCATTTTAAGGTCATCTTACGTTTGAGGTGTAATTTCGATTTTCAGTTAGCAGCCACTTACCGCGTCGTTGGTCGGTGAAGAAGGGTTAGGTTTGGCCGAACTTTCCGGGGCTTGCTTGGGAGGAATCGGAGGAATTTTGCCTCCCATTCTGTTGATCCCGAGTGAGAAGACATAAAAAATGATAATTGAAGACGGGCAAAACAAAAATAAAAGAAAATTAACACTGTTTCACAAGTTAATAACCGGAATTTTGAAACCAACACTTTCGAAAATCTGAGAGAAAACACAATTAAGGGCAAACCACCATCACAGTTAATCAGAAAACAACTCAAAGCAAATTAATAAAAAACATGGAATATTGTAGGCAATTGGGCTCACGTCTCTACGTATGTCCTGAAGAATCCCAATTCGGGACTGTGAAGGACGCCAGGGTTGGCTTTGCACAGATCAATGAACTTCTGCAGACTGGCAATGCTGCCCGGCGGGAAAATAGACATTTCTTCTTTTGTTTTGTTTTCGCCAACAAGAATTATTTACCTAAATAATATAACAATTTTGGAATATTGACACTGTCACGCCCACAACATAATCCAATGTTGCACATAAACATAGCAAACAGTCATGCCCTATCAGAGATAAGTCGATTCAACATTCGTGGAAGCTTGTGATGATAGATCGATCTTCGGATTGCTTACTCCGAAAATAAATGTGAAAATAACTGTTACCCGGTTAAATTTGGTAACACATCACCCGTTCTTGAAATGAAAGGCGTGGACACAAGTGAAATATAAAAAAAAAAGTTGAAATATCTTTTCAGGTTAAATATATGTCTACTGGTCCAAGAAGAGTTCCAATTTTGAATGTAGGAAAGCCCAACATCGTCTATAGTAGCCGAATGGACTTGAAAGTACGAGTAATTGGTCCGAAACAACTCAAGTTTGCAGAAAACATTTTTGCTTAACAGATTGCGCCACACCGCTGGAATGTCAAACCTTAACAGTTTTCCAAATCAAATTGTTTTGTGCGCTAACGTGTCTATAATCAGGAAATCTTGCAGCACGCACGTTGTTCACTCTTTCTGCCATTGAAACCGCCGTTTCGGCCTTGAGGTGGCCAACAATCGTGCGCTTTACCCTATTAAGACGGGATTAGCCGACGGCGTATTTTCCTAATTGGCAAACTGTACCAGATCATTTATTTTCTTAACGGAAAAACCTATCTCGGACGATCAACCATTTCGAGCAAACAAAAATTACAGTTTCAGAAAATCAGATATTTAAGGGCGGTATTTTATGAATAAACAGTTTTTGACATGACCTTCCAAGAATAAAACAGTCAGGGTTGAAACTAAGTTAATTTCAATGAGTGACGACAACGATTTCTTTCTCAAGACTCACCTAGCACTATTGAAGGAGAAGCAAACGACATGAATTAAATAATCACTGATTTACTATTAGTTGAAACTGTGTATAGTGATAGTAGATTCGTCAGATAGCTTAGGTGTTCATGGGCGTGGTGAACGCTTCAGATGTTTCTAGAATATTTTGGATGAATCCAGCCTGCCTGGCTCTTGGTTTTTCCGTGCCAACGCATATTCGAGTTCAAAGGTCCAATGTGTAACCAAAAACGGATCCTCGAATGCAAATAAGTGAACTCAAATAATTATTGGATACTTTTTTGGTCAACCAACGGCGAAAGCATCGATTCTATGGTGTTTGAACTCGAGAACTACTGAAATTGACTAGGCCTAGGGGCAAAGCTATGGGTAATGCTTGGGCCTAGGGGGTGGGAGGAAACATTCCGAGTCAGACTCGCTCTCAGGACAGCAGATAAGACATTTTCAAATGGAAGTAATTTATCATCATTACACCTTTTGGATCAGTTGATCATTTTTGTATTTGCTTTTTAGCTCTTGGCCACTGTAAAGCGCAAAAAAGTAAAAAATATTTTAGCTTGCCCAGCCAGAGTTCGAACGGGTACAGCGTGAATTTTGTTTGCACTTACCGTCAATAATTCAAAGAACTTTGAGATAGGGCGCGTTCAAATAACTAAGTAAATTGTGCTTAGGTTCCTTGGAGAGGATCACAATTTGTCAACACAACATATTTCGAATGGCTTCGATATTTACATTATCACATTGTGACTTGTGAGCAAGCGCATGCGCAGCAGTAGGCGGGCTGCTAGAGTAAACACGCGCCCACATTCCCACGAATAACGCATTGGCGATAACGACTACGACACAAATTTTATAAACAAACGGTTATACTCACATCAACAAAGAAACAACGAGGTCCTCCACTATAAATTTAAGTGTTCAAAATGCGGACAATTTACAGACACTCGTACAGAAAAATGGCACACACGACTAGGCCTAAGATCGAACGATTGAAAATAGATGGGCGATATTGAATGTGTATCGATATGCCTGCCTGTTGATCTAAAAGTATATAACAAGGTCAGCTCAGACAAGGGGAATAGCCGTGATTGGTCAAAGTTCTGCGACGTCATGTGGTCGTTGAGAAACTGGCATTTGGGCCGGGAGGGTGTGAGACGGTTCTGTAGTCTCGTAGAATGGGGTGCTGCCCCTGGCTGGTGGAAGAGAGCGCGCAACGCAAAGCACA